>CAVNYN010238467.1:0-19874 GCA_963692815.1 Nyctanthes arbor-tristis | reverse complement strand
TTGTCTCAATTAAATTCCTTGAACAACGGTCCTGCGGGCGTAATCGGGAATATTTACCTTAATTCCTAACAGTGGTATCAGAGCGTCAGGTTTTGTTCGAGGTGGAACAGAGGAAATATATGGCAAAGTGCGAAGTTGTGATAATCAAGTTTAACTTGTGGCTAGAACAAGTCTGGAATTTCTTAATTTTAATTGGGCAATTTAAAGCTTTCAAAGGAAAACCTTCTCCTTGTTCTAACAAAGTTGCTGGAACCAATTTGAGCGATAGTGATTGGGAAGATTTATATTTGAAGACTGGAACCAGGATGTGTCTTCATCTAGCCAGGAATGTTCTTGTAAATATTCATAGAATATTTGCTGTGAAGGAATTATGGCGTCAATTTGGATAGGTGAATCGGGCAAGGGGTTCTTCAAATTTATTGTACCTGGAAAAATTGTTTAGTTCTTTGCGAGTTGGTGCAGATACAAAAATTATCAATGAGATTGTCTGGGGACTGGTGGTTTTTGCAACTTGTTGGTGTTGTAGACTGACTGGCCACGTGAGAAAACATTGTCCTGATGGAGCAGGTTCGGCTACTGTTCAGATTTGGACAATCCGACTCTCTTGGTGTGAGGGCAGTGGATATGTGCTATGAAGTATGTGAGTACATCCCCATGGCGTGTCGCTAGGTGCCATGGTAAAGGATGTGTGTTGCTTCTAGCGTTTGTATTTACACACGGGCATTGGTTGGCATGATGCAAGGTGTGTGGTTGTAGTAATGTCGATGACTGATGAGCTCTCTGGAAAGCCAACGAGAGAGTTGCACCACAAATTTCAGCAGGTTTATTTCGACATTGAGCCGATGAAATGCTTGAAATTGTTATTAATTCTAAGTGGTTATATATACTCATGTGGTGGAGTATGGGACTGTCAAAGTGTGTCAAAGGCTTGCCTAGTAATTTCTCAAGTATTGTGTACAAGACTGAAAAAGATGAAGATTTTGGCTTATTTTAGCAAGGTGGAGATTGTTGGGTTTGTTGCCAAAATAATCCAAAGTTAAAAAGGAAAAGGAAAGAGAAAGAAGAAGAATCCTAGGAGGAAAAGGAATTCAAATCATAGAAGGATTGTCTTGTCTTTCAAGGAAACGAAGCCTATAAATAGAGATGTTTTCTTCTTCTTTTATACACAAGTGGTACAAGCGAGTTAAGGGAAAAATTAGTGAGTCTAGTACCTTGAAAAGTTTTCTTGTAACTCTTCGTGGTTTGTTCGAAGGGTAGAAAATTAGGTGTGGTAAAACTCGGGGTGATTTTCTCGGTGTCACTTGGATCGGGTCAGAGAGTCTTGTGAAGAAAAATAGTAGCTTAGCGTCTTGAGATTTCTTGTGTTGTTTGCTGGTTGGGCAAAGGATAGAAATTGGTAGATGCGGTAAAGCTTAGTATATTTTTCTTGTTGTACTTGAGGGATGAGTTTTGGCGAGTGAAAATTCTGTATGGTTGTAGCGGCTTTACTCATATAGTGGAAAGCTTTGATAATCCGTTAAATTCGTCTTCGTCTTTTATTTTTCTTGTCTCAATTAAATTCCTTGAACAACAGTCCTGCGGGCGTAATAGGAGAATTTACATTAATTCCCAACACAAGGTCGAATCAATATAGCAAAACCGATTAGAACATTTTGAGAGGTGCCAACTCACTTTGGACCAGAGGTACTATTACGTCAACTTTCCAAAGGTGTTTAAAAATTTTCAATCAACACGAAACATTTCAAATCGAAAAGCTTCATGGATCTAATTCCTGTTCTCAAGCTCTAGAATTTTCTCAATCAAGAGTTTCCTGGTGCTTTTATAATATAGAGACACCCGCCTTTTTACACTACAACTCTCACATGAGTTTTTATGTAAAGAGTGGATTGACATATGGCTTCATACTATTAGATCAAAATGAGTGGTAGAGGATGAGTCACAGAAGTTAGGTGTCTTCTTAATTAACAGAAACACCCAACATCTCCACAACGAGATTTTTACTTTCCTTAAGTTTTTCTGGATAAGCTGATTAGTACATTTTGATTTGTTGTGTCGCAAGTAATTAATCCTCAACCTCTATTGACTTGTTGATACAAAGGCTGGCGATCGCGACCTTATGTTTGAACTATGAACCAAACAAGATGTTAATTACTTGAAATCTTGTCGATATATTATATGTGAAAATTTCATCAATCAATAAAGAAATAGATATTCTTTTCGAGTATTGTCACTAATTTTTGACACATTAGATTCTCTAATATCTCCACGAGGTACAATTATCATGAAATATTAATCATCATCTTGTATGTGATTTGGTTGTCAAGGTCGGCTTACAATCTGTTTATCTATATTTAACAACTTTGGAAGCAACATTGTTAAAAAAAAAATAAAAAAATGTTAATTTAATTTGACATTAATCTTACAATATCAAATTCAAAGCTATTAATAGCATCCACATTGGTGTTATTAAATGTAACTATTCACATAAGTAATAAAGTAGGGTTTTAGTTAATAGACACCCGTTGTTATAGTTACATACATTCTAAATATTTTTGTATAATATTTCATCACCAACTTTTCATTTATGTTGTATTGATGATTTCTTTTGAAGATTTATATTAGCCCACCCCTAAACAAATAAATAATTTGTTACATTCTTGTTTTATTTCTTTATTTCTTTTTTTAATCTAAAATACGATGAGCAAATAAAATTTTTACGCCATCTTAACATATTTTTTGAAAAAAAAATTGATGTAAAGATATAAATGTGTTGACGTGTTAAAAATTGAAGATGAAAAATACTATCAAAGGATTATGAACATAATATTATAATTTTTAAAAAATTAAGGACTTTCAATGCAATTAATATGTGGTACGGTTAGCAAAAGATCTAGTATCGATATAACTACCCTTTTAGTGATTGTTAAGGGCCGTGTAAAAATATGTTAAATTTCGCTATTGACTTTTAACATTTTATTGGTGTTGTTAAATTTAATCATTACAATCCAACTTTAAGTTAAAAGTGGGTCATAACTAAATTAATTCAACCTATAACTAATATAAAAATCAAAGAAAATAAAGATGATTGGTCATATAAGTTGTTAAAATTGTTGTTAACTTTAACAATAAAGTTAACAAGTTGTTAATAATATTTTCTTAACAACATCATTAACACCACCAATGTAATTACATTTTTGAGTTGTTAATTAACAATTTCATTGACAACTTGATAACACCACTAATGTGGATGCTTTAATCATATGTGTTTTTTTGGAGCTCTGTTATTTCCCTTATCTCAATTCATTTACTACCAAACACAGTTTTGTCAACCATTACATTGAAATATCCTTAATAAGAATTTTAGAGCTTGTTATTGGGAGCTTTATCTAAGAAGAAATTAGATTTGTAGGAGAATGTGTGGTGTGAATGTAAAGAAAAATTATTAGAAAGTATGAAAATTTGTTTTTTTATGGGAATGTAATTAAAACATAAATGCTTAATATCAGTTCAATAAATATGTTATTCAGGTTAATATTTAAAAGGGATATTGAATTTGTTTGACAATCAATCATAATTAGATTTCTTTGCAGTCACAAAACTCCAATTAACACGTTTTATTGATTCGGCGTGGCACTTAAAATGAACCGTATTTTTCCCACGTAATAATTCAATTATCAAAGTCAAATTACATTGATCCGAAAAATTGGTTGCTAAACGGACCCATTATTTACTACTTCAATTAAAAATATATTTTCTAGTCTCACATTTGAAAGTTCCACAATAGACTAGTCAGCCATGAATGCACAATTTTACCGACTTCAAAGCGTTCCTCTAATTTAGGGGCTAAGAAAATTGAATTAGGTGAACTGCTGTATCAACCTTTGCCATGTGTCCTAACATGGCCAATTGCCACCCCCATGAAATGGGTCGCCGCCGTATTCCGGTGGTCCATTCTACAACCCACCAAGGCGGCGGCGATCAACTTTTCAATTATCTGTCCTCACCTTCTTCAGCGTGGTGCGTCCCCATTTCACCAGCTGTCCACGTTTTTCCCTCGCCCGCCTAATACTTATACCCCCTCAAACCTCAAGAAAATACAACACATTTTCTTGTTCCATTTCCAGGTTCAAGTCTCCCCTGCTTTTCGCATTTTATAGTGCAATTGTTTCAGAATTATAATTTATTCATAATTGCAATGGCAATGTTGAGGGCTGTGTTTATGATTATTGCCATCATGGCAACTTTGTGCGCTGCAATGGCTCAAGAAGGATCTCCAGCCCCGGCCCCGGCGCCGGACCACGGAGCCGGATACTCCTTGCCTGTGTCTGCTGCAGTTGTGGGTTCTTCACTGGTTCTGTCACTTTTGGCCCTCAACAAGAACTAGATCAGTTACACATGATTAGTTCTTCACTGGTTTCTGTTGATATGGCAAGCGCAGATGCGAATGGGGTTTGTATCTGATTATTTTCTTTTTGAATTATTTATTTATTTTTTTTTTTGGCAATCATTTTTGAATTATTGTTGATTAGTGTTTAATAATATGTAATTTAATATTAAATAAATTATTCATTATTTCATATATGATGGTTTGGAGTTTCTTTTTTTTTTTTTTGGTTCAAATATTCTGCATTTTTATTTGAAGAAATAGCAAAAGAATATGACAACTTCTTGGCTAGTAAAACGGCAGATTTTTTTTTTTTTTTTTAAATAAAAGGTATATTTTGAAATGAACTACTGGGGAAGATTCATATGAGTGCAAATTATATTCTAAAAAACATGCCTTCACTTTACATGCATAAAGAACAAAAATCTGACTTATCAAAATAAAAAATGTAAAACAAGAAATGCATGAAAATGAAGTTGATTGAAACAAGAGTTCGATTATTTTTCCTTAAGATGATAATGTCATGTGACAATGTTCTAAAAAGTATATGAAAAACCGTTGAGGTTAGGGATGACAAAATGGCTCGTGAGCCAAAAGCTTGGCTCGTGCTCGTCGAGAGGCAAGCCCAAGCGCGAACAAGGGTTCAAGATGGCTAGCCGCGCCGCTCGCCTAATAGGCAAGCGCGAGCGCGAACAAGCCGCAGGGTGAGCGGCTCGCGAGCATCTCGTCGAAAGTCCAAGCTCACAAGCCGCTCGCGAGCTAGCTTGGGCTCTGCTCGCAAAAGTGTGAGCCCAAGTGCAAACATATTTTTTTTTACCCAGCTTTCTCTGGGGCTCACCAGCTCGGCTCGCCGAGCCATTTTACTATCCCAAGTTGAGGTCAAATATTGAGTAGGTGCATTTAAACACGCTAATGCGGGATAAAGCCCAATAAATGCAAAATAAAACATAATATGTGGCAATGTGTCGAGCTTGATTTTCGAGTACAAACGTCATTTAGGAGAGGCTTATGTGAGTTTTTTAAAGCACAACCTCGCACATGTACTAATAGTTTTCCACTATTTGCCTTTCAATATAAGACGGCTATGTCTCATAATAAGTGCACTCTAAATTACATAGACGATCGAATCTATTAGTGCTTTGAACAATTGAACTCTCCTCAAATGGACTTCGACATAAAACTGAAATATGAAATGCCTGTGCAAAGCAAATGTATGAATTGGATGGTGAAAATGCAAATGAAGATCTTATATGTATAATGAACTTACCTTTGAGATTTAAATTTTAGTTAAAGTAATTAATAATTAATATGACAGATAAATTATTTCTACCCACACCTTTCACACACAAAAAATAAAAAAATCTACCAATAGATACTTTACGTGCACATGAATCTTGTATGCGTATATATTTGCGATAGATGATAGTCATTCCTTAAAGATAAAACTCAGCTAAGCGTAGTACACCATCTAAGTTCGTGGGATAATGAATAAAATATATATATATATATATAAATAAATAAAATTAAGAGACTTAAATCTTTGGTATTTTTCTCCAGTCTAAAGTGGGCGCCATAAAGGGACTAGTGATGTCATTTTTCATTTTTTTCTTTCTTTCTTTCTTTTTTTTCTTTTCTTTTCTTTTTTTTTTTTTGCTTGAATTGAATTTTTACTCATACATTTATGAAATTCTCTCTTCTCTACTTTATCTCTCCAAATTAGAGAATTGCTAACTCATTATGATTTTTGGCCCCGATTTTGGTAAGTATATTTTCCATCCTAATCTTCTATTTTGGGGGACTCGATATGATCCTGAAATCCAGTCAATATTCAATTTTTGTTTGATTTGTTTTTTTTTTTTGGGAAGGGATATTGTGTTTGATTTGTGGTGATATATGCATTGCCGATTTTGTTTGATTATTTTTGGATAATTTCAATAATAATTTTTTCGAACAAATTTCAACATTTTATTATTATTATTATTATTATTATTATTATTATTATTTTGTGGATATAAGGGGTATATAGGGAAGGGGAGGCAAATTCAAGAAGGGACATGTGTGATATGAACCCGAGACCTCTGGCTCAGAACGCAAGCACATCTTAACCACTGGAGTACAATCCAAACCACAATTTCAACAATAATTTTTGAGTTAATAGTTTTGTTTAAATTTTCTGAATAAAAAAATAACATTTTGAATTCTCCGATTGACATTTATTGCCTAGATTCTCAAACATCGTAGTCAAAATTGATATTCCTTTAGCTTTCTATTTTTCTTATTTTATTGTTGGAGGGGAAAAAACACATCCATTCAAGAAAACTAATTTATTATTAACAAAAGAAAACCAATTTATTTACCATTTTAGAAGGTACTGATTCTCAAATTACTCGACATAAAATCAATATTTAGAAAAATAGTTGAGATATCATAAAACTGCTAAAGTTTCACTCAAATTTCAAAGTATTCATTCATTTATCACATTATTAATTTTGGAATATGAAAATTCCTCTATTTAAGATAGTATAGATGGACTTCTATTCAAGTTTTATGATATAATACATATACTGTGACTTTGATATTTCGATTTGTAGAATATACATCATGAGTACAAATTTTGTTCAAATACAACTGTCATAGGTACCCTACCTAGAAGCCGGGTACACTTATTTTGGATTTTGTGTTCCAGTGCAACACATGGGTAAGAGACTAATAAAGAGTAATGTTGTATAGTATTGATAATGTTAGTGCTCAACACCAATGCATGAGGTATTAAGTTATATCAAATGGGTCACACATGCATACCTTTAACTACACTTATAATCTATGTCACATATGTGGTGACTTAAACTAGTGTTCAATGCCATTTATGCTATCTATATATTAATTAAATGAAATGAGCTGTGGTACAATTTCATCGCAATTTTCCCGCCCATTTTGCTATAAGTGGGGATATTTGGGTCATTTCCTTTATTTCATTGGTAACTAGTGCGGTAAAGACTATTTTTCCCCTTTTTATTTATTTAGTTTTTTTGTTATTATCTGATTGTTCCCTTTCTTTCTCAAACTTCACCCTCTCTTATCGAAATTTTTTATGGGATTTCCTTCCCTTTTAGAACTCTAAAATTTATCTTATCTTCTAATTTCAATCCCTTTTCCGACGGATTTCTGACGGGCCTCCAAAAAACAATAAATAAATAATTTTACGCAACCAGACCGCTTGTGCGCCCGCGGGTCTAACCCGAAACCCGCGCCCCAACCCGCCAACCCACGAATTAATATTCTTCAGTCTTACAACCGTGGTGATTCAATCCCTTGACCTGGGGGTTGTGGAGTAAGTTCTCAACCACCCGGCTATTGTGTGCTCTTATTAATGCTTTCCAAACAAATACATATAAAATCTCTTCTACTAATTTTGTTAATTTAAAGATGATAATTTTTTTTAAAGCATTGGACTACTATATCATTTATTATTTCGCTAAACTTTATTATATTAAATATGTCATTTATACTTTAAATTTATTTGATTATAACATTAGTATAATATTTGCTCCTAGTTTTCTACATTATATATTCATTGTTAATTAAAACTAAATATAATAAAAAATGGTTTACTAGAATAACTACTCAATACATTTTGAATTTCACAACTACGATGATTGTTATGCATTTTGAGATTCTATATTTGATTTTTATTTCCGTTCCATGCCAATTGGTGTCTTTTGTGGAGATTATTCGTGTTTGTTGTTGATTTTTTTTCTTTTTCTCCTAACTTTAGTTTGTATTTTTAATTACGGATACAAAACCACAAATCATTTTCTATTTTTATATCTAATGGTTGTTGTTTGTTAATAACACTTTTAATTTTTTGTAATTTTTTAAATTTAAAAAAAAATTTACTTGTTATTTATCAATTAATTTATCTTCTAGTTTGCAAAAAAACCTTAACATAACACTTTACGGATACAAACATGTACCTTAGTAATATACGTATATTAATTAATTACACGAATAATAATAATAAATCATTGGCCGCAAGATGCAATCCAACGTGTATATATATTAACTAATTAAATTAATAATACTAACTTAAACTCTTATCTTTAATTGTCTATTACTCGAATATTATATTTATTATAAATTAAAACTAAATAACACCTTCAACATATCAAGATAAGCATGAAAATTAGCTTTTAGAATATAATTGCAATCGTTTTTGTTTTTTGCAACTTTTTATTGCATTTTTAATTGATACACGACTTAATTATATGTAATGCTATCTTACTAAATCTATCAATATTTTTATAACCAGAATAATTTACATTATTAATAATTTTGCTTCTCTTGTCAGATGAACAAATTGTTTTATCTACTTATGACTCCTTTTATTACTAGCTTATTTATTTTGAGATATACATGTTTGTATATATATTAACACTGTCCTTTTTAATAAACATTTATCTTAATACTTAAATGTGCTAAAATTATATTTTATAAACTAGTACTGTACTCGTGCGTTGTACGGGAAGACATTCTAAAAATGATAAGTAAAAATGAAATAGAATCCAATATATATTCCACTGTACTTTCAAAATGAATAATCCCTAATATATCAATCAACTTGATGATATATGCTTGTGTCAAATAAGTAGTCTCGATCTAACACCATATGATATGGCTTGACCATATAGTATCTTAACAAAAATTTTTCCTCTTATTTCAGTATATTGTGGAATCTTAAAATTTATTGGCTATGACACTGTTTATTTAATTATTAAGTGGGTTAATGGCTTACTAAATATGAGAGGAAGTTAACAAAAGCTAATATTGCTAGGATGCATTTGTAATTCCCTAATTTTTCTCGAGGGATTAAACTAAAACATTTAGCACCAAGTTATTTTATCTTTCATTTTTCTTTTTAACATTTTTTTGACATAGCAATATAATAATTTGGGTCAATTTATAAATACAGCTTTTATCATATATGTGAATCTAACAAACATATTCTAATTAAACCTATAATAATACCCAACAACCTATATACAAATAATATTTACGATGTCTATAAAATATTTCCATACAGCTCGCTAAAAAACTCAAAATATATATAACATGCAAAACCGATTATGTACATTTTATGATTACCAAAAAAAGGTAATGAAGGCAAAAATAAGAAACTTATTCAAAAATAACAAAGATTTCAGTGGATATTTTGAAAAGCTACCGACACATTAGTTGGATCTGAATTTCAATAAGAACTCAATATAAAAGTGAGTCTTTTCTTGATCTCTCAAGCTAAATTAAAGCTCTAGATTTTGGGTAATTAATCCTCATGATTGCTCTTCGTTGAAGGCCATATCATTAAAAAATAAGTGTAAAAGCTTAAATACTATGCTCCACTGGTAAGAAATTCAGTTTAACACGTGGTCCTCAGGCCAGTTGTATCTAATCATGTATTCTCCAACTTTCTGAGAACCTAAATGAATTCCCTATTCATATCTCCCTGTAAAATATAAGGAAACAACAACAACAATAATAATAAATGAGTGATTTAGCTTTTAAAAGATTACAACTTTGATTGCAAAACACCACCAATCATACTTAAAACCTCTAGTACTTCCTTATAAGTTTTTCTTATTTTATTTTCTACCATGCCATAATTGCATAAAACATAAAAATTAACCAACAACATTTGATCATCATTCAATGATATCAAATTCTAAGGGAGAAATGAAGAAAACTTTAAAACTTTTAAACAAATACTTTCAAAGAAGCACAAAGCATGGATACCAGATATTACATCAAAAATTTTGTATGTAATTTAAGATAAAAAAAGACAGGACTTCAATCCTCACCTGTACAGTATGACTGTCACTATAGGAGTCAAACATGAAAACTTCCCCTAACCAAGAATGACTATATCCATGGAAACTTGAAACAACAATAATATTAGATTAAATTTATATAACAGAAATTGGAGTAGGCATATTCATGTCATTGGTTAAAATAAAGGTGTCAAACCCATATAAAAAATCCACAAATAAAGAATGCACGTGCCGAGGAAAAATATTTGAAGTAAAGAGTACGACTCCAATTCGAGATAGATAAAAATAACTTATCTTAGTTTGTATTAGTCAACTAAAGTGATGACAATATAATATCTATACAGAATAAAATCTGAAATTCTTATGAGCTAATAGATCTACACTATAAATAAGAGAGATTGTGCCATATATTGAATTGATATAGTAAAGACAATTCAGAAAAATAAATAGTTGAGAGATTTATTGAAAGTTTTAATTTAAACGACTGAATTTTTTAAAAATGGATAATCCAACTAATTTTTTCACCATTCCAGTATTCTTCTACTTGTCTAATATCTTCTTGAATTCACTTTAAGTATTTAGATCAAATTCTTAAATCCACCGCAGCCTCTAGACCAAATTATCAACCAATCGAACTTTGAAATCAATAATCCAAGTCCATATGAACTCCCGTTTGTCAAATAAAATAAATCGCCAACATTTTAGCATTGATTTAGGAAATTAAGATGTATTATCACATAGATTTTAGCGTTGATTTAGGAAAATAAAATGCGTATGGTAGAGATTTTAGAACAGCGGATTAGGAAATTATCAAAAGCACAAAGAGAATTAACAATTAGAACAGTAGATTAGGAGATAAGAAATCGTCAAGCACTCGAAAGGGAAATATGGGAAGAAAGAGAAGGGAATTTCCAGCGAAAATTGGGGGAAAAAGCAAGGGAGGAACCAAGAATTTTTCTCAGAGCGGTCGGATTTATTTTTTTATGTTTTATTTTTTTAGAGGTGTGGTTGGAAAATTTACAAGTCTAATAAAGTGATATCCATGTAATAAATAATAAACACAAATATAATATGAATGTCCTTTTGAAACAAATATATATAATATGTGCATATTAGGGTGTACATATTCTCACATCGGATTACATAACAAAATAGAAAAAAGTTGAGTGTTATAAAAGTAGATATTAGAAATGCAATTTTCAAAGAGAATTGAATTGTTTCTCACATCGGGTTGATAGCAAACAACGGTTGGGAGTGTACTTTATAAAATTAAAATGGAAGATATGTAATTTAAGGCGGATGAAATCCCACATCGGATTAAGAATATAATATTGTCTAATGAAGATTGTAATAACTAATAAACACAGATCTAATATGAGTGTCCTTTTAAAACAAATATATACAATAATATGTGCATATTAGGATGTACAGATTCCCACGTTGGATTACATAATAAAATAGAAAAAAGTTTATGTTATAAAAGTGAATGTTAGAAATATAATTTTCAAAGAGAATTGAATTGTGTCCCACATCGGGTTGATAGCAAACAACGGCTGAGTGTGTACTTTATAAAATTAAAATAGAAGGTATGTGATTTAAGGCGGATGAAATCCCACATCGGATTAACAATATAATATTATTTGGCTGAGTCTATATAAAAGTAGAAGTTGGAATGCATTTAACATAATTTTTATTGGCATAACTATTGATTTTCAGCCCAATTGCAGTAAAAAGTTTTTTCCTATACAATATAGTTGATTTTGGACTCGGGAAAACAGTGCACTCAGCCCAAAAATCAAATAGGCTGTGGCATGAGGCAGTGTAATCACATCACAAAAGGTACTGCAAAAGACTGACCACGACAGTTACAGCACTGAAGTGAGCGGGAAAAATAAGAAGGCAACTTAAGTGCCTTTATATATATATATATATATATGCTAAAAAAAATGGAATGTGATATGTCTTAAGACACAAATCTGCGAAAGAAAAATATCAAAAAACAAATGAACGAATAGGTTGGGAAATGATTTTAAAAAGGCCATAGTTTCCATCGATTATTTCCAACGGACTTTGATTGTCCACTAGAAACGCAATTGAGTTTCCGATGGAATTTCAAATATGTCGGTAACTACCGACGGAATTTGGATTCCGTCTGAACAAAGACTATTCCATCAGAAAGATTCCGACGAAAAATCTATTCCGTCGGAAATTTTCGACCATTTCTTTCCCACCACAAATCATCGACGAATTTTTCGGTTCGTCAGAAAATTTGTCGGTATTTTCCGACGGATTGTGGCTGGTTGGAAAATTCCATTGGTAATGCCTTATTGTCTAGTAGTGATCCATCTTTCTAGCGTCTATGATTGAAAGATAAATAAATAAAATAGAATGCAGTTAAACTACAATATAATAGTCAAATTTCTTTAAAAGTAGAAAATTAATTTAATAGCCAAATAAGTACATATAATTTCTCATTGTGAATTTTCTAAAAAATTATTATAAGTTCGATTTATATAATCTGAATTGGATCTTCTTATGCAAGACACGTGTGAGAATCTAGTTTAGCATTATTCCAAAATAAATAAACATACTGGTGAATCGAAGTTGAATAACTTGGTTAAATCAAGTTAAAAATGGGATAGTTTGCGCCAAAAAAAAAAAGAGTTACAAATGGGATTGGTTGAAAAAAAATAAAAATAAAATTGGAATTTAAAAGCAAATTTAAATTAATATGTGACTCAATCAAACCGTGTTGAACGGTTCAATCCCACGGGTTCACCTGGGATAAAAGTTTGGTGACCTAAATGAGAAACCCTGTAGCCAAAATGTGCCCAGAATCCAACCAGGCTATATTCAGTTGGTTATGTCTTATGATCTGTCCATTCAGCTTTCTCTAATTAATTAATTCTATGCTTTTATATAAAAATTATTATTAATTATTAATACTGAAACAATTATTTGACAATTTTACATGATCAATTGACCTCACACAACTAAAATTATACTAATAATGTGATTCGAATTGTGACGTAGTGACTAGATACTTAAATTTCATATAGGAGATTCCGAATTGGAATCACATCCACCCCTCCCCTAATCCCCCTGTATAATAATAATAATATGCAAATTAAGAGTATTGTCTGTAAAGAGAAAAGACTATATTATTTTCCATTTGCCTATTCCTTTATAATCTCTTTTTTTTTTTTTTTTGGCCATTATCATCTTTCCAACCTTTGCCCTTAGTTTCAATTGCTGAAAAATAGTATCCTAGTCATCCTTTTTTTTTTTAAATATAGTACAAAAGGCTTTTTTTTTTTTAAAAAAATAGAGTACAAAGGGGAATTAGATGGGAATCGAACCTTTGAATTCTATTTATAATTTATATAAGAATAATAATAATTCAATTAAAATTCGAAATGCTAATAGAGATAATCATTGTGGACACAACATCATTACATTGAACCATTTTTTACAAATAAAAAAAACAACTGGTCAAATAATATTTTTTAAGTAAATATAATTTCAATAAATGATTTTATGTGACATACGGCTGGAAATATTATAGTGTAAGCCGTGGGCACATCATGGCGCTATTTGTTGAATGTCTATTCATTGGTAAGTGTAAATTGTACGTTTATACTATGTAGGTCGGTTGGAAATATTCTAGTGTTAGCCGTGGGCACATCATGGCGTTATTTGTTGAATGTCTATTCATTGGTAAGTGTAAATTGTCTGTCTATACTATGTAGGTCTAGGTGTGGTTTAATTTGATCGTGATTTTAAAAAAACCAAACTAACTGAAAACCGATGATTTTTTGATAAAATAACCAATTGGTTATTTTGTAATATTAAAAACAAACCGAAACCAAACCGTTCAGTTTTGTTTGGTTTAGTTTGATTATGATTATATAGAATATTATAAAATATAGTTCAACGAGGTTATCAACTAAAGGTAAAAATAGAGCAGTATGTATCTTGTAGGAGTAACAACTATATTCTATGATCTAAGTTACATGATTTTAATAGAAATTAATAGAAATAGAGATTTTTTGGTAACTTTAGGAATTTAAATAAAAAATTAAGTTAATAAATTCGAAATCAAATCATTTAGTTTGATTATTGGTTTTGAAACGAAAACTATAACGAAATGGTTATTCGTTTTAATAATCATAACTGTATGAAACCTTAAAAAACCGAACCAAACCGGATCAAATATCTCGGTTTTGGTTTGATTCAATTAGTTATGGTTATTTTGCCCAACTCTAAAATACGTCTCCTTTCAAGTCAACGAATGACATCATAAAAGTGTCGACAACCGTTGGCACTAATACCGGACTCTTTATACCGATTGCCAAACACACTGATTTCCTCGCTAAGTAGTTTTCCAACACTCCTTTCCTTATGGGCTAAGAATTTAAAAATAAAAATATGTGACTCAATCAAACCGTGTTGAACGGTTCAATCCCACGGATTCACCTGGGATAAAAGTTTGGTGACCTAAATGAGAAACCCTGTAGCCAAAATGTGCCCAGAATCCAACCAGGCTATATTCAGTTGGTTATGTCTTATGATCTGTCCATTCAGCTTTCTCTAATTAATTAATTCTATGCTTTTATATAAAAATTATTATTAATTATTAATACTGAAACAATTATTTGACAACTTTACATGATCAATTGACCTCACACAACTAAAATTATAATAATAATGTGATTCGAATTGTGACGTAGTGACTAGATACTTAAATTTCATGTAGGAGATTCCGAATTGGAATCACACCCCACCCCCTTCCCTAATCCCCCTGTATAATAATAATAATAATAATAATAATAATAATAATATGCAAATTAAGAGTATTGTCCGTGAAGAGAAAAGACTATATTATTGTCCATTTGCCTATTCCTTTATAATCTCTCTTTTTTTTTTTTTTTGGCCATTATCATCTTTCCAACCTGTGCCCTTAGTTTCAATTGCTGAAAAATAGTATCCTAGTCATCCTTTTTTTTTTTTTTAAATATAGTACAAAAGGCTTTTTTTTTTTTTAAAAAAAAAAATAGAGTACAAAGGGGAATTAGACGGGAATCGAACCTTTGAATTCTATTTATAATTTATATAAGAATAATAATAATTCAATTAAAATTCGGAATGCTAATAGAGATAATCATTGTGGACACAACATCATTACATTGAACCATTTTTTACAAATAAAAAAAACAACTGGTCAAATAATATTTTTTAAGTAAATATAATTTCAACAAATGATTTTATGTGACATACGGTTGGAAATATTCTAGTGTAAGCTGGGCACATCATGGCGCCATTTGTTGAATGTCTATTCATTGGTAAGTGTAAATTGTATGTCTCTACTATGTAGGTCGGTTGGAAATATTCTAGTGTCAGCCGTGGGCACATCGTGGCGCAATTTGTTGAATGTCTATTCATTGGTAAGTATAAATTGTATGTCTATACTATGTAGGTCTGGGCGTGGTTTAATTTGATCGTGATTTTAAAAAAACCAAACTAACTGAAAACTGATGGTTTTTTGATAAAATAACCAATTGGTTATTTTGTAATATTAAAATCAAACCGAAACCAAACCGTTCAGTTTTGTTTGGTTTAGTTTGATTATGGTTATATAGAACATTATAAAATATAATTCAACGAGGTTATCAACTAAAGGTAAAAATAGAGAAGTATGTATCTTGTAGGAGTAACAACTATACTCTATGGTCTAAGTTACATGATTTTAATAGAAATAGAGATTTTTTGGTAACTTTAGGAATTTAAATAAAAAATTAAGTTAATAAATTCGAAATCAAATCATTTAGCTTGATTATTGGTTTTGAAACGAAAACAATAACCAAATGGTTATTCGTTTTAATAATCATAACTGTTTAAAACCTTAAAAAACCGAACCAAACAGGATCAAATATCTCGATTTTGGTTTGATTCAATTAGTTATGATTATTTTGCCCAACTCTAAAATACGTCTCCCTTCAAGTCAATGAAGGACATCATAAAAGTGTCGACAACCGTTGGCACTAATACCGGACTCTTTATACCGATTGCCAAACACACTGATTTCCTCGCTAGGTAGTTTTCCAGCACTCCTTTCCTAACGGGCTAAGAAAGTTAGGTAAACGGCCGCAACACACACTTGCCATCCACCGCCACGGCCCCCCTCTCTCTTATATGTGGTCCACTCGTGGTCTGTCTCAGCCCTCATTAGCTGTCCACGATATTGCTGACCCCACATGCCTTCATCCCTTCACATGCATCGCCCGTATATATACCCTTACACCCCTCTGCCTAAAACAATAAGAAATTTTCTTCTGCCATTTTTATACCCTATTTCTTGCTTTGAATTCTCTCTATTATAACTAATAACATATCGAAATGGCTGCATTGAGGGCTGTGTTTGTGCTTGTGGCGATCGTTGCAGCTCTGTCTGTTGCGATGGCTCAAGAAGGGTCTCCGGCACCGGCGCCGGCGCCTGACCATGGAGCTGGATACTCCTTGCCCGTTTCTGCCGCAGTTGTGGGTTCTTCGTTGGTTCTGTCTCTCTTGGCCCTCATCAAGAGCTAGATTCCTTCTATACTCCACCTATATTTGTTAATCGTATTCATTGGTCCCTGATGATTCATTGATTCATCAATGTGATCGAGAACAGTATGTAAATTACCGGGATTTTCTGATGATCAGAGTTTGGTAGATGGACGCAGACTGAGATTTATATACAGTGTGACATCTTTGATTTTCCTTTGTATTATTATTCTTTATTATTTATATATATGTCTCTGCACTTCTTATGAAATTTCATTTATTTATTTCGTTTACTATTAGCTTGATATTATTATTATTATTTCGAATTTATAGTAAGATATACACATTTTTAACTTAACCAATTGTAGTTCTTGGTTAATTGAACGAATCTAATGTTGCTCGATCCAATTGACCGTGGCTACAGCTACATAGAATTAGTTGGAGGCTTGGAGTTGATTCGTGAGGATATCGGTGAAACCTGATTCTCAAAAGAATTGGATAAACCACAATAATTCAAAGAGGATGTTATTACGTAAATTAAAGAAATTTACTGCAGAAATGTCATGCTAGCTCCCCTCTTCATTTCTTGTTAGGATCAGACTTTATAGTATTGACGATTTTGTAATTTTTGCTTGAAGGTAAGGCTCATTATATTCCCCTTTTTTCTTATATACATTTTTTTTTGGGCTATCAATAAAATTCTAACTTGAGTTTGAATTTTCGAGCCGAATTACTTCTTAAAAGAAAAGAACTTTATTTGCAGAAATGTCTATCGAGACTCAAAAAAGTTCAAATGAATTTCAATTTTCACACTGAATGGTGGAGAATACAAAAAGTTTACAATTCAATTTGTTCAACTTCTCCTGTGTACAAGCCAAGACTCATATAGTCTGAAATGGTATCCAAGAGAAAATATAGAGTATTTAATCAAGTATTTGAATCTCCTTTCCCACAATCCCAGAGAGAGAGAGAGATCTTATGTAGAAATAGAAACACATATGATATCTACCGGATTATTATTATGACTAGTTTCTTACCAGTACTTGCACCGGAAGATTAATTCTACAAATAATAAATAATAAAATATTAAATAGTTACTTGTAATCAAATTTATATAAGAAAATCAATAAATATATAATTTTTATCTATTATTTGATACGTTAAATTAATGTTTTAATAAAAATTTATTAATAGATACACGCTTATGTACGCATTTCATGTTTCATTATAATTTACTTTTTATATCATCTAAATTGTTCAGTTTTATTAGTTAACAGTCTAATCTTGCGTATCGTATATGTAACATGATACTCATATCACTTTGTTACCCGTTCAAATAAAAAATTTCATACCCATAAATTTGTAACCACTCTACATACATTTTTAACTCGATAATATGCCGTTTGATTTTGTGCATGTGCACATAATATATTGTTGATATTTTAGTGTAGCAAATAAATAACGGAACGGTTCTGCTTACCAATCAATATGACAAATAATTTTGACAAAGAACCACACCCTTCAGATTATATAAGATTATTCAATGGCTAAGATTGATTTTAATTAAATTCATTATTTTAATTTAAAAATGTAAACTCCCACTATACATAGTTACATACCATACCATACCATACATTGTTCCCTCAAATCCACCAACCTTATTCCTCTCGTCTTCTCCCTTTGTCCCACCACTGTAAAATAATTAAAAGGAACAACTTCAAGAAATAAAGGAATTAAAGCATATCCTCAAAAGATTATTTATAAATTCCAATGACAAAATTAATAGCTAAAAAGAAACATTCAACCTTGAATTAGCCACAGTTAAACTTGAATTCCTCTTGCTGTTTCTTATTTCTCTCTCATGTTATTCAGACTTTGTAATGTTGTTCACTTCGTAATTGTAAGGTAATTCGCATGAAAACTCAATTAGAGATTCTTATTTTTGAAAATTCTCCATGAATAAATCTTACCCAATTCCATTTAACGGAGGAGTAAGAGAATTTTCACTTATTTTTGAAAATTCTTATAACGGACGGAGGAGTAAGAGAATTTTCACTTGTTTTTGAAAATTCTTGTTTCGTTATCTTTCTACCAATGAATATTTTTGAAAATTCTTATTTTGTTATCTTTCTACCAACGAAATATGGATACGGATTCTCTTACTCTTCCGTTAAACGGAATTGGGTAAGATTTATTCATGGAGAATTTTCAAAAATAAGAATCTCTAATTGAGTTTTCGGAATTACCTTACAATTACGAAGTGAACTACAAAGTCTGACAACGTGAGAGAGAATTAAGAAACAGCCAGAGGAATTCAAGTTTAACTGTGGCTAATTCAGGGTTGAATGTTTCTTTTTAGCTATTAATTTTGTCATTGGAATTTATAAATAATCTTTTGAGGATATGTTTTCTTTATTTCTTGAAGTTGTTCCTTTTAATTATTTTACAATGGTGGGGCAAAGGGAGAAGACGAGAGGAATAAGGTTGGTGGATTTGAGGGAACAATGTATGGTATGGTATGCATAGTGGGAGTTTCCATTTTTAAATTAAAATAATGAATTTAATTAAAATAAATCTTGGCCATTGAATTATCTTAATCTGATGGGTGTGGTTCTTTGTCAAAATTATTTGTCATTTTGATTGGTAAGCGGAACTGCTCCAAATAAATAATATAATCTTTAAAAAAGTTATATAATTTTAGAATAATATAATCTTTAGAGGCGTAATAATTATAAGAGTAATTTACAAAATACACACTATATTTACATTGTACTTACAATTTACATACCGTGTTTTGGAAATTATAATTTATACCATTCTTTTCATTTAGTATTAACAAAACATACTTTTTATTAGAAAAAAATTAAAAAATTACTTCTTTAGACAGAATTACCATTGTTTATGACTAACAAATCACACCTGATATATTATATTTTGTAACACATTACATATCATTTAGAAAATATAAATAAATTTTATTTTTTTTCAATTTTAGTTTATAAAGTAGGGTAAAATATGAATATGTCTTTAACTTTCAGTAAATAAATTTTACTTAATACATAAGAAAAATCAAGTTAAGTGACATTCAATATTTGGTAGTATTTTGCAATTTAAATTTTTTCCCT
>CAVNYN010238463.1:0-15760 GCA_963692815.1 Nyctanthes arbor-tristis | reverse complement strand
AGGTGTCATATAGACTTTATTTATATTAAGAGTGTTTTAGCATCAAAATAATTACAACAAAAGCAAGAAAAATGAGCAAAAAGGGCCAAGAAATGAAGGATACACGTTGTCTTTTTGGGTGTGGGTATCTTGCTTCAACAGGGCTGCTGTAAGGCACATTCTGTTTCTGTCTGGCCTACTATGCAGCTACATGGATAAAGCATGTGGCTGTATAGCACCAAAAAAAAAAAAAAAAAAAATTTTGCCCAGTGCGGCCACACCGTGCAAATCAAAGAGCTAGTGCTGGTGCACTTGCTCAACGGTCCGGCCGCACCAAGCTAAGGCTGTGGAATGCTGATTTTTTTAGAAAAATTGCTCCTAAATCCTTGAACCTTCTAGTTTGTTCCAGATCGATCTAAGAACTTATTTTATGCTTTTTTAAGCCACAAACTTTAATTCTTTCACCTAATTAATCCTTATTTTAATTAAAATGATTTCTTTTGGCCATTTTGCATCCAAATCTAACTCGACTTTCAATATTTTTCTTATTAAATTTGATTTTTAAATTTTTGTACTAATCTTATTATTGACTCTTGAATTTCTTTGACTATGTAATGGGGCCCGCCAGTATGTGGACTAAACTTTGACTCTCTTGAATCTCATCATCACATATAATTGTTAAAATTTTTTCCTTTTTCTTGATCAATTTGTAAAGTACAATTTTTGGGCAATTGAAGAAATAAATGAATGTCTTATTTTATGAACAATATAAGTTTGGCTTATTGATATACATCCAAGAGACTTAACAAAAATGATTGGTCAAGAAATTCAATTATGAAATAATATATGGTGTCAAATTTTGAGTCATAAATTAAACTCAGGACATCTAAGAATTTGACTCAAGAAATTGTAATGGATTAGTGAAATTGTTTTGAACTAATGGATTAGGTGACCCCGAAAATATTGACACCTACAAAAATTGGTCAAGAACAATGATGAATTTTAATCATATTTTGATCTCTTGCTTTGATATTTGGAAATTGAATAGATAATAAACATATATTTGGCAAGGACATGGCAAGTAACTTGAATTCAATTCTTCGACTTCTTTTGAATTCTCGTTGAATCTATAATTTTATTGATTAGAAAATACTCCAAGGCAATATATAAATATGCCTAAACTTTGAAGCATGAAAGATTTTTCATTTTATGCCCTTTGATTCGATCCATTGCCTCCTTCATTATTATGTTGTAATGAACCTTTGCGCATTGTTTCAATATATGCAATATTGTTATGTTGGAACACTTAATTTCTTATTTAATATATCCAGTGTTCTTCAAACCAAGAATTTACTTTGCCAAATCTGATTTCTTTTGAATGCAATTTTGTAAGCCCCCTAAGTTGTCAAGAATTGCCATTCAACATGTGATCCGTTGAACTATTGATAAACTCTTGAAATAATATATTTTTAATTCTTGCTCAAAAAGGTCATACCTTCTTGAAAAATCTACTCAGCCAAATTGTTTAAAGCACTTGTTTCTGTTTGCTAAATCCAATATTCGTTTTGTATTTCTTGCTTGAAAATTTTATTTACTTGGATATAACACTTTTCCTTATAATTGATTGATGTTATCCCTTTTCCCTATGTATTCTTAATAAAACCATTGCACTCTATTCGTCAACAATACTCTTATTGCTTGAACTTAAGAACATTTCTCTCTTATTGATACAAGTAACCTTTTTATTTTGAGACCCTAGTTTCTTGTTAACTCTTCATTTCATTCTAAACCTTTTTCTTACATTATTCTCGAGAATAATTCAACCATGAAAATCCTCTTTGATAAAACAATGGTAATCCTTGGTAAAGACTTTTCTTTGATGTATAAGTTGATATTAGTTCCTTGAAAAATTAAAGTTCGGGAAAACTTGTTTCTCTTCTTTTGCTTTCTTTTTCTTATTCTTTCCTACTTTTGATTGTCCTTAATTGACTACTTAAAATTTTAGAATCGCCTTTGACCTCTCTAGGATTCTTATTACCTTTTCTTGACTATATGTCTTTGTTCAATACCTTTTGTTACCATTTGATTAAACTCATGAGATTGTTTGATTATTACCTATCGACAATGATTCTTCTCCCAATTTCAAAAACCTTAATTGCTTAGCAAAGTACTTTATGTTTCTGCCTCTATTCCCTTCAACTTGGTTGGATTACAAAGGAGAACAACTCTTTTGTAATTCTTGATCATTGTTATCTTCCTTGTTAACTTTGCTCATGTCAATGGCCTTATATTGAAAAAAGTAAACATAAACATGTCTATACATACCTTGAATAATTTCCGAGTAATTGTGAATTTCTAGAACGAAATTCTTTTAAAAGGGGTAGATTGTAACATCCTATGAAAATCTTATAAAGAAATAATGCAATATAATCATCATTTTAATAATGATGAGGGAGTCATTTGAATTTGCATCAGCTGAAAGGTTATAAGATTATGACAAAGTGATCGAATTGAATGGTATCAATTGTAAAGTTATAAGACTATTACTCAAATAAATACCAAAAATTGGAATTGGGCTATTGACAACACAATCGTTATTTTGATGATGATTGAACAAATTGCTTGAATTACATTAATTGAAAAATTACAAGATTGTCAAGAATTAAAGATAGGAGAATTAATTGAATTACATCAATGGTAACATTACAAGATTATCAAGAAATAAAAATATAGCAATGTGATCGTATTGAAATGAAAAAATTACAAGGTTTGCCACTCGAATGAATGTCAAGAATTAGAACATAGTTATTGACAATGCGAATGTTATTTTGACGATGATTAAATAACCGCTTGAAATACCATAGAAATGCAAATATCGTCACTAGAATGAGCCTAAAGGCAAGAATGTCGTTATTGGTCAGGATGACTCGAAGTATAGCCACTCAATTATAAAACTTTATTAAGTGGAAGGATTCAAGTAACATGGATCAAAATGTTATGACTTAATTATAAGACAACACAAAGTATAAGAACCGCTCGAGCAATAACTGGGTGAACCTTGCTTTGCCACATTACCTTCGAAAGTTTATGATGCCATATCGCACCACTTGGCCTCATATGGTTGGCCAAACTCAATGCTATATTAAAAACAGCAAAATCTGGCAACTATAAATATAAGGAAGAGAATTAAAGATTTCATAATCAACTCCCAATCACTCTAAGTCCCTTCCTCGCCCTTTCCCCTCTACACCCATATCTCTATAGGAAGTAACACACCTCTTGGCCCTTTCTTTTCATAGTTTGCTTCTTATTGATGAGAACTTCATAAAGAGAATATTCGTCCATGAAAATTGAGGGTAGGAAAATAAGTTAAAGTGGTGTTTTAAGTTGTATTCCTTATATATATATATATATATATATATATATATAAGGAATACAACTCAAAACACCACTTTAACCAAGGAAAATGAAGGTTTTGAGAGCGTTTATCAACAACTCAATGAATCTTTGGAAAAATTAGGTAAGGAGGTGAGTAACTAATACTCTGATTCTTTTTTTGTATTCATAAAGTTTGATAAGATAAACATATATTTTGATTGAAGTCTTCCATGAAATGAACATGGATTTTGATGCATTAGAAAGAAAGATTGATTGCATTTAAATCACTAGTTGACGTTGTACTCGTTTTGTTTTTGCTTTGCTTTGCTTTTTTGTCATACTAGGAGCCATCTAATAATATCGAGACAGGCGACGATTAGTATAGTATTTGCTTTGTATTTGTATTGCTCTATGTGAAAATTCTGGTAGGGGTCAACCAGGATTTAATTGTGCATCCACTTAAATGTACATTTCCATGATTGAATTGATATGAGAATTGATATGAATCTTACGCACACTACGGGTAGTGGTTTAACTAGTGATAGGGCATTCTTCTGTGTTTAAAAACTTTGTGCATTCAATGATTTTCTCAAAAGTAAATCTCCAAAATAAAAGGTGAATCATTGTTATTCAATGAGTACTTTGTACTCACTTCTCTTTTCTACAATTTTTGTAGATAAATGAAAGCATGATCTTTGGAAAGTAAGCCATGAGTTGGAGCATACTCGCGAACAGGAGTAAAATTTTGCATGTAGTGGAGACCTATCTTTGAAGCGACTTAGAATACAAATATAAACGTAATACATTTTGTATTAATAAATATGTCCACCTCTCTAGAATATATATATATATATATATATTTACGCCTATTAATATATATGATGGAATGAATGGGTAGTCCTTGCAATTACTTGAAGCTTACTTTTCAAGGTAAAAACTTTCTAATAATTTGGCTTGCTTTGGTAATCAATGAAATATACCTATTTTATTCTTCACATTTTATTGTAAAACCTAGTTTTAATGATTCTTTTAAATTTAACAACTTATTAGTTTAAGTAATTAGCTTTTATAGAATGTTAAAATCTATAAGCCAAAAACAATTTATTTGTTTTATACATTCTGTGTCCGCTATTTGAAGCTTCCACCATTATTCACCCATATAATTAATTTTCAAAAATAGAAAATTAGCGGGAGTGTGACAAAAATGATCATAATCACCTTGTTTGTGCTTGTCCTTTGAAAAAGTATTTTCTATATCATATATATAATATAAGGTCTCATCTACAAAGATCTATTTACAAAAAGCAAGTAACATAAAGTTATTATGTTACTCCTATAATTTTTCCATTTGCTTTGCTTCAGTTTTCTGCTTTTGCCTACAGTCAAAAAATTTTGACATTGAATCATATTTTCGCCTATACAAAAGCGTTCTAAATTCCAGTGTTTCTTTGGATGCTGGTGCAAAATGATGAGATTTTTGTCCAGTTGCCACTATAATTGGGACATCAGAGAAGCTTTCTTTGGACTCCTAATGCATTATTCTGCCTATTATTTTTTATTGACTCTTGGAATTGATGGTTGTTTGATGAAGGATATTTTACTATAACTCTCAAATTGAGATTTTCACAGTGTTAAAGGTTTCAAACTTAGTTCTATCTAACCACAAAATTGAGATAGAAAACAATGGCTCTACTGGGATAGCAACAAGTTAAATATATCTGTGGCCAACTGCATAATCTTTTCGCTATAGAACCATATTCAAAACCCAAATTTCAAAATAATAATAATAATAATAATAATAATAATAATAATAAAGTTAGTGAGTTTATCTTTACCTCTAAGCAAGAAAACAGCTTCAGAACAACTTACTTCACCATTGAAAACCCAAAGCATGAAATAACAAAACCTAGTAACAGAAAGAAACCACAATAGACTGGATTTCCCAGGTAGCATTCGAAATCAGTTAAAATCAAGAACATTTCTTCTAACATTTCCAAACTTTCTACATACCAATTTCTATACAGAGATAGATAGATAGATAGACAGACAGACAGACAGACAGACAGACAGACAGACAGACAGACAGACAGACAGACAGACAGATAGATAGATAGATAGATAGATAGGTAGGTAGGTATATGTCGCCAGAAGATGGAATGATAGATAGATAGATAGATAGATAGATAGATAGATAGATAGATAGATAGATAGAGAGATAGATGGATGGATGGATGTAACTCTCCATGAGATGAAAACCACATAACGTCTCCCGATTGAAACTCACGACCCCTACCCCTAAAAGGTACAGGGCTCAAATTTGTCAGCATTATAAAGATAAGTAGGGGTTGTACTTGTGCTTATTAATTGTACAGCACTTTGATTTATTTTCTTCTTGATTCACTTTATAGCTCACTTAATAATGAGCTAAATATAAGCATAAGTTTCTTCATTACTTCATAATTTTAGTTATCTATGAACAAAGCATCGAACCATTCAACATGAGAATTCAAATCATTCAATTTTCTACACCGCCTTTTGACTATTAAAATGATCTTTTCATGAGCTAATTTTCTCTAATTACTACTCAATTTTGCATTATAATAGTTGACTGTAGATTTACTAATTTTTTTCTGTATGTTAAACATTGCCAAGCTATTTAAATTTCAAGCTATTATGCTTCTTTTTTGTGGGAGTAACTTGTGTTGTACATAGCGTTTTCTCACAGAAGAAGGTTCTCATGGTTGAGAGTGATCTATTTTGGTTTGCGTGTTCTAGGTGGGTTTTATGCTCAATGTAATAATTCCTCGAAAGTTACATCCACAACCCTCCCCTTACTACAACATAGAATCTAGATATAAGGAATAAAATGTATATAAGTACTAGTTATACTGAACACACATTTGTCGAGCTCATACAAGCCAACCAATCCGCATTAGCTTGTTGAAACCATACCTATCCAAAGAACTCACACCTTGACAACCCCCCAGTGCACTTCTCCAAAGTATTACTACCGATTGTAAGGTCAATGTAGTTGTGGAATCATTTCATTGACCTTATGGAATGTTGAGAATCAAAGATGAATCTTACACGAACGACAGTCACAAATATGTATAATATTCAGCTACCTCAAACCATTTTATTTCATCTACATATATATATATATATATATATATATATATAGCTCAATCGGAAATTTAAACAACTAAGCAAAAATAAATACAATTTTTATTCTCAACATTATTTTTAGCATCCAGTTGGTAACTCCTGATTAGCATCTGATCTCAATTATTTTTACCGCCACCGCAAAGATCTTATATGAATCCATAACTCTAGTACTTCAAAAGCATTGTATTTTTTCATAGTTTAAATCTTTCCTGTTATTCAAAACCATTGTATTTTTCAATTTTCAAGGAATAATATTCATGTAAAGCATCAGGTTCATCATTAAACTAATCAACTGGGTTTTAAAATTCAACAAGCAAATTCAAAATTCGAAATAGTGTAGCAAGAAAAAATCCAAAAAACCTTACCTTGGTCAAAACATAAAATTTGAGAAATTTGAAAACAAAAATGATTAATCAACTTTTCTTTTTCACTTAAACCAAAACATAAAATTGAAGATGACTCCAAATTCAAACCTAGAAATAAAAAATATAAAGAAACGGGTCCTTTTGCAGGGCTGCCTAACATGTGGATAGGATAGCGCAAACGGAAATGCATTACACATTTGTCGCACATCATACAAAATACAAAATGCAGTTTATACAAAATGTGTGACGGGTTTTATTAGTTAGATGACATACAAATCAATTAAAATTTGAGAACAAGCTTACGAATATCTTAAACTTCTATAATCATTCTTCTTGTTATTCAAGATTTACATTTGGCAAAGCAAATGATGCCAAATTTATATGCATTCATAAATAAATGAGAAGTTAAAAAGGTAATAGATCAACTTATTTATCAGAGCACTTGTTGTAATGAGAGGGAAATGCTTATCACTTTGAATGTTCTAAATATGGAAATATTATATTGTTGGGATTTTTATATGAAAACAGGTTTCATTTGCTCTCATTTGTAAATCAAACAACGAAATAAAATGTGTAATGCTTCCGTGTTTTTATACAATGCTACTGAATTAATTCAAAATCGAAATAGTGCAACAAGAAGAATTCCAAAAAATACCTTACCTTGGTCTGTCCGAGAAGAACTGCAGATGTGGAGGAATCGCCAGAGGTTCTTCCTTACCTTTTGTTTAGCTTCGCCGGTCCTCTTAACCCTCTATTCCGCCAGAATCGGGCCGTGGTCGAGAGGAAAAATATGTGGTCTCTCTTGGTTGGGGACTCGGTTGAGAGTGAGAGCACGCGAGAGAGGGCTTTGGGGTCTCAGCCGGCGGCCGGTCGTCTCTGTCAATTTCAGTTCGCTGGATGTACTTTTCCTTAGTTGCCCGAGAGAGAGAGAGAGAGAGAGAGAGAGAGGGTTTGGGAGCGGTTTTGGGGAATGGAGAGAGAGTGTGGAACGCAAATTTAGGGCTCCAAATATGAAATTAAAATTTTTTTTTCTCAGTCAATCGCCACGTCACCTGCTACCGATGATTCTGGTAGGGTAACCCCATATTAGTATGATGGGCGAAAAAACTGGCATGTTGTAAGTTTCAAGTTAAAATAAGAGTATTATTGTCTATATTTTATTATTTTTGTCATGGGTGCAAAAGGTAACTAATTTGGACTTCTTTTCAAAAGGCATATCAAATTTAGATAATTTTTCTAATTTCCTCACGAAATATTTGATGTAATGTGAACGTTCACATTATTTTAATTATTATCTCTACATTATATAATTAAATTTTGACACCTATACAAAAGTTAAATTTTATATCCATTTATATATACACCTTTTAATAAATGGTTACCAAACAATGGTGTATTTAGTAAAATTTGTAATGCTATTAATATTATTGAAAAAGCAATGTTTAGGGTATTTTCCTAATATATCATTTTATTTATTAATTATTTTACTCTAACTATTCTATTTCGTTAATAACAATGCATATGAAATAAGGGTATATAAAAAAATTAAATAGAGCATATGTATATAACAAAACTAATATTTCAACTACATTTTAAAAGAAAAGTAATATATCTTTGTGGGATGGATAAGAAAGGAATAAATGTCTATCTTTGTAGAATGAAATGGACATAATACTTGTGAAAAGCCCTTTACAAAATGTTTTACAAAATAGAGTAGTTCACCATCTTTCTCTATTTTGTAAAACATTTTATGAAAATCTTTTTTACAAATAGAAGGGCTCACAAACGCAAGTGCAAATGTTATGCAACACATAACATCATTCTAGGATTACTCAAACGGAGCAAAATTCTAGTACTCTAGGGGTATCATACTTTGCTCTATTGTAGGGGATAAATCTTTGTGTTACTATTCCAATAACTTACTTTACAACTTGCACATGAGGCATTATCATGTGAAATCTTCCATTTTCATGCTTGGGCAGGAAATAATGATTTTCTGTCATGTATGCAAATTATTTAAGAAAAAAAGGGTTGTAGAGAGAATATGCATGTAGATAGTCCATTGTTAAAATAAAAAACCAACACGTGGATTCATGGACTTAATTTATTATTAAATTAGAACTTTTGAAAACACATGAGTTTTTTTTTTAGATAGAAATATTGTATCTTCGTCAAAAATTTTATTGTGCATACAGGTAGGTTGGTTGTTATGCCTACCTGTATATGTGGCACTCATTTAAGTTGGATTTCAAGAATAAAATTAGGTTACATATTGTCTAGATAGATGTTATGTATACATGTAGACATAATAACTATTAAAATAAAATTCCTACTATCTTCGCTACCCCGGAAGTAGCAAAACCTTTTTTCCATCGAACGGTGGAGTGAAGTACATGAGAATGTACGGTTTAATTTCCCATAACGTGTTCTAAAAATTTTGAAAAAGAAATATGATCAAGCTCACAAACAAGTCAAACTTTTATTTTAATTGATTTATTTATTATGATTGATCAGTTATGAATACTCACTTCACTTTGTGTCATTTTCAACTAAGGTATTTACGCGTGATGAGACGTCATTTTTACTCATTTTCTTTTTCTTTTTTTTTTTTTTTTTTTATACAAAGGGGATGGAGGGGAGGAGATGGTGGGATTCGAACCTAAGACTACCCACTAAAGAGCTAAGTCCTTAACCACTGAACTAGCTCCTTGATCTATTTTTACTCATTTTCTTAATATATTGTTACAATTACGTTCTCACGAATGAGTGTGATTTTTCCAAGAATGATCATTAAAATATGGGCATCAAGAAATGGAGATTTCAAAGCTTAAAAGTCGATCCAAAATATCAAAAATGTCAACTCATCCAAGAAAGTGCAATAACTACTCTCAAAAACCTATCTGACCATCCCAATCGAATATGCCTACTGAAATGAACAAAAATTCACCGGCTTCAACAAAATCTCATGCTTGATTGTATTTTCGATAAGTTCCCCCTGTGAGACAGAGCGTACACAACCTGGTCCAACTCTAGAATCTAGATACAACTATTCTAACTTGAATTCAATTTTGTTCACCCCATTTTCAACGGGGATTATCTTAACAACTCAGTTCAGTTTGAATTCAATTGAAATTAATTGGAACTCATTCCTAAAAATCAAGAACTAGAAGCAGAACTATCATAGCATTATTCACACAATGCCGTTCTTGATTACTATTTATTGTAAATTTTGATAACTGGAAAAAATAGAAAGACAATTATATTGCCACCACAATAAGTTAAAATCACACCACATTATTTTTAGGTACAGAAATAGATATTGATAAAATTACCTAAATAGACATTTAATTTTTCTCTTTACTTATTGTTACGTACACAACATCGTCTTAACTTCACACACACAATCTGTTCTCTTTTACTGTTTATCACCCCATTTTCAGATTCAAATTCAAATATTGATAAATTTTCAGGTTAAAAAATGAAATGGAACAACAAAAATTTATTGTAAACTTCCACTCTTGCTCCATGTACATTTTTAGTGGCTTACAAAAATTCAGCCAGCCATTAAGAATGGGTTGAATCCTAAAATCCCGGTAAACAGATTGTGTTTACTTTCGAAATTATCCTTTGTCAGTGTGCTCAAGAAGAATACTTTTTCGTTTTTAAATTAGGAGTGGGTGATATTTGTAAATTAGTAGTGGTTTAATTATCTTTAAAATGTGATGAGAGAAGGGAAAAATGTAATGGTAATATAATTACTCAAAATAAAATTTTAGCTTCCATCTAGGATTATAAGAGTATCTACATTGGCATTGTTAAATTTAACTATTGACATAAGCAAAAAGTCATTTTAAATTGTTGTTAAAGGCCACACATACAAGTTAAATTTAATAACTATCAATGTGTCACATTAGATATATTAAACAAAATTATTAAAATCTACTAACTCTAAGTGGGCTCTATTATTTTCAAAAGTTATTGGTCAAACTTTATTATTAAATAAATAAATAAATTCAAAAACATTAAATTCTAGTAAAACGCGATCTGGCTAAGGAGCCTTATCTATATCATAATAAGGAGCCTTTATCGCTTACGTCGCGGAAATCTAATAAAAGCAGCCTCAGCAACAACGGGCCGCTTTTGTTAGATTTCTGCCATGTAAGCGATCTACCTTCTTATCAGAGTCTTATCTATCTCTTTAGTAAATTTCAGTAAATGCTAAAATTGTTGTAAAAGTTAACAAAGTTAACAATTCATCAAAAAAGATAATTGGCCACAATATATATTGTTAAAATTGTTGCTAACATTAACAAAAAAGTTAACAAGTTGTTAAAAATATTTCTTTAGCAACTTCATTAACATTATTAAGAGCATCCACATTGGTGCTAAAGTAGGTTGTTAGTAAACAACTCAAAAAACAACCAACATTGATGGTGTTAAAGTAGTTGTTAAAAGTATTTAATTTAACAAGTTTTTAGTTTTGTTGTTAAAGTTAACAATAAACTTAACACTTTATATAGTATTATTTCTTCCTTTTTATTTTAATTAAATTGTGACTGGCCCACTATTTGATTATTGAATTGATTACTAAATTTAACACTCCTAATTAGAATTATCAATGTGATACAAATTAATAGTTAAATTTAACTTGCTTAAGTATTCTTTAACAATCACTAAAAACTCTATTTTTTATCTACGTAAATAGTTAATTTTAACATTACCAATGTGGATGCTCTAATGTTACATTTTTTAAGTTGTTAACTAACAACTTCAATAACTTAATTTAACACCATTAATGTAAATCCTCTAACAATACCAATGTGAATGCTCTAAGAGCACATTTAATGCTGGGTGAAAGTTTTTTCACACAATAAAATCAATTAATGTATTAGGGAAAGGAGGGAAAAGTTACTTTGGAGCAAGATTAATGTTGGGGGAAAAAGTTAAGGGGAAAAAAGTCAAAGAAATAACTAGGGGAAAAAACATATTTCCAAATAAAGTATATGGGAAAAAAATATGGGAAAAATATGAATTGTACATGCTGCGGTGTTTTATTGAATTAGAAGGAGAGTTGAAATAAGTGGAAAATAATATTTTATTGAATTGATGGGTAATGGGAGAGGGGAAAAACCTAAATGAGGGGCCAAAAAGAAGAACCTCCTGATGATTCTGGCCTTTCATTAATTGACTTAGCAGAAATATCAGGAGGTTTTCCTGGTAACTGGTTTATATTACCACTCTCATGAAGAAATTCTTAGTGTCCCTACGGGAAGCTAAGAAGTTCTGACTTTAATGTAACATATTTCTGCCACTGAATTACTTAAGTGAAAGTATAAGTTTATTCATTTTGACCTTCTTGTCATTGGTATTAAAGTTTTAGTGAGGAAAGGGCTCGGAGCTAAAGCTTTACAAACCCTACTTAACACCCAAGATCCCAATATTGAAACATCTAAGGTATCACTGAGTTATTTAGCGTTCCTTGACTTGTTATTTGTTTGCGTTGCTTGAGAATTTGTGATCTTAACCTTTTAAAAATGAAAAAAAATTTTAAAAGAGACTTTCGGGTTTATCCCACTCTCTAACAATTCCGCTGTGAAACCCTCATCTGATGGAACTTCTGTGTCATGTATTCATCAGAATACAAAGAAATACAACCTCTACGAACATCATCTTTGGACTTTGTTTGCTTATATAAAGAAAATGAACCATTCTTTATGTTATGACGAGTTGGGAAAAACTAACATTATCACTTCCATTCTTAGAAAAGAATTCTCTATAGATACAGATGCTCATAAGTGGGAGCAATTTGGCCCCTCATTTAAGCCCCCCTTAAATTTAACACACTATTTGGGTTGTTGGGGGTAAAAACTTTTACCCAAAATTTGGGTTTTTACACCTAATACTAATAGTGCTCTTAAAAGGGGAATTGGGTAGACGAGTAACCAAATTTAACCCATTTTTTAACATTTTTCCCTTTCACTTTTTTCCTTCAAAAATATATATAAAAAATTTTAAAAAATAATATTTTGTAAAAAAGTAAATATCAATTATATGATATAAATAATTTGAAAAAGATTTTAAAAAATAAAAAAAAAAATCACCCAACAATATAATCACTAGATTTTCCCCCAATACATTATTTGAGAAGAGTTTTTCCCCCTCATTTTTTCCCTTTTAACTTTTTTCTAAAAACATTTTCCCCAAACATTAATCTTGCCCTAGGAAACAAAATAGTGATAGATTACAAGGTGAAAAAATACCACATCAAACACAGTTATGACACCTAAGATTTCATTACATTCAAAATTAACAGCACCACTCTAGCACAATAGAGTTCGACACAGCAAACAAAAATGTAAAACAGAGCAAACAAGAGAACAAGCCATTTGGATGGAAGGAACAATCAATATACTGAATGCAAAATTTAAACTCAAGCCTCGTCCTGAAGGTCCTCTTCATCCTCATAATCGTAACCCTCCTCATCTGCTGTCGCATCCTGGTATTGTTGGTACTCAGCTACAAGGTCGTTCATGTTACTTTCTGCCTCGGTAAACTCCATCTCGTCCATACCCTCGCCTGTATACCAGTGCAAGAAAGCTTTCCTGCGGAACATAGCTGTGAACTGCTCGCTGACTCTCCGGAACATTTCCTGGATTGAAGTAGAGTTCCCAATGAAAGTCGAAGCCATCTTGAGGCCAGTTGGAGGGATATCACAGACGGTAGATTTCACATTGTTGGGAATCCATTCAACAAAGTATGATGAGTTCTTGTTTTGTACATTGATCATCTGCTCATCAACCTCCTTGGTGCTCATCTTCCCACGGAACATTGCTGAGGCAGTCAAATAACGACCATGGCGAGGATCAGCAGCACACATCATATTCTTTGCATCCCACATCTGCTGGGTGAGTTCAGGAACGGTGAGGGCTCTGTATTGCTGAGACCCACGAGACGTGAGTGGAGCAAAACCGACCATGAAAAAGTGAAGGCGAGGAAATGGAATGAGATTGACTGCAAGCTTGCGAAGATCTGAGTTCAATTGACCAGGGAACCGAAGGCAGCAAGTCACACCACTCATGGTGGCAGAAATCAGATGGTTCAGATCACCAACTGGTCAAAAAGAAAAAACCTTAATAATGACCAGAATGCTTCTGCTAAAATAAAAGGAATTCAGTACACTAGCAAATAGATGCAGCTGATGTTCCCCTGTTGCCAAGAATTTGAGACAAGGCAATACTTAGAGACAAGGGCAACAAACAGACTCTGAAATCGATTCATGCTTACACCTGAGGCAACATAGGTTAATTGTAGAAATCCTAAAATGTTAAGTTCATATCTAAACTATGAAATGTTCAATGGCAAAGCTAACTGATTACTGTTCAACTAACATTGGACAAGAAAAATTCCCGGAAAAGCTTGTTGAACTTATCACCGCAAACACAGAAACACGATCCAGAGTATTTGACTCCACATACACAGCTCATGACTCACGACTCATATGATCATGCATGTAATTCTACAATTGCAGAACAGTAACTGACGCAGTCGTGTAACTTACAGCTTGGAGTTGTGAGTTTCAGGGTTCGGAAGCAAATGTCATAGAGAGCCTCATTATCCAACACCATACATTCATCAGCATTCTCAACAAGCTGGTGGACTGAGAGTGTAGCGTTATAGGGCTCCACAACAGTATCTGACACCTTCGGTGATGGGAAGACAGAAAAAGTAAGCATCATACGATCTGGATACTCTTCCCTAATTTTAGAGATCAGAAGAGTCCCCATTCCTGATCCTGTTCCACCTCCCAGTGAGTGGCAGACCTGGAAACCTGAAAGTGCACAGGAAACGTGAATAAAATAATATCTGTATAAGATGAAATAAAACGAAGCAATAATCACATAACATAAAGCAGGTTTATTCAGTCAAAAACTAAAGAAGTTGAGCAAAATAAAAGAAAATTCTCTCCAAATCTACAAAATTTGTCAGCTCATAGTTGGTTTAACTCAATTTGGAACTTTGGCTTTTCAGTTCCGAATATTTGATTTGAAACCAAATCAGGTCAAACCGTAACCTGATCCAAGCCAAACGGTGAGCTAGAATCCATTTATTTTCCAATATATTTCATTCTTTTAGTCTATAAGGACAGACAATTCATTTTAACACACACACACAAACACACACACACACTCTCTCTCTCCCCTTCTAATTACAGGATAAGTACTAGATCTCTCTGTTTTTACTCATATTATTTCACTGCTTAGATAGGAAACCAAGAAAAGGAATTCCAATTTGATGATTAGAATCATGAGATCTTCAAAGAAACAAAAAACTTTAAATTAAAAATTGTAAGAAAAGGAAACGCATACGGAATCTTCATTCTTCAGATCTACTAAAACTACACTCAAAAGTACTAGAAATCTATAGATGAGTTGGGGAAAAAAAGGAAAAACTCAGAAACAATTCCGTATATACTGTTACTTCAAGATACGAACAACTTTCGAAAGTTGTAAACATAAAGAAACAGCAGCATTTCTGCTGTAAAAAAATGAAAAATCAAAATAAATAATTATAACGAAATTACCTTGAAGGCAGTCACAGTTCTCGGCCTCTTTTCTCACCACATCAAGAACAGAATCAATAAGCTCAGCTCCCTCGGTGTAATGACCCTTCGCCCAGTTGTTCCCAGCACCAGACTGCCCAAAAACGAAATTATCAGGTCGGAATATCTGTCCGTACGGCCCAGATCTAACGCTATCCATGGTGCCTGGCTCAAGGTCCATGAGAACAGCGCGTGGTACAAACCGCCCACAGCTAGCTTCGTTATAGTACACATTAACCCTCTCCAGTTGCAGATCATTATCGCCTTTGTACCG
>CAVNYN010238447.1:0-11444 GCA_963692815.1 Nyctanthes arbor-tristis | reverse complement strand
TTTACCCCCCCCCCCCCCCCCATTTCCAAGTTCTAATTCAGCTTAATAATTCTGCTATTTGTGGATGAACTCTATCACTACTATGAGGAGATTTTTTTTACCAAGATCCTGATAAAGGATGAGCTTTTTCAGTAAGGGCCTAATAATAAATGAGCTCAGCTCCTCCTACTCCGAGCTCTATTTAAGTTTAGGATGATTGCAAGTCAAGAGCTCCATTTTATGAGCTTTATTTAGGATGGTACCATTGTATTTTATGATCTTATTTGGTATTCAGCGAGATAATAACCATGTTCAAATGATCCCTCTATAATTTATTAAAAAGAAAAAAAAAGTGGGGGGGTGGGGAATTGGGTGATTTTATCGTCAGAATAAATTACTTAAGCTATTTGGCAAGCTCATGTTCTAGCTAACTATAATGGAAAGGTCCTAGCTATCAGATCTTCATGATAAATGCGTTTTGTGTGCTTATCCAGTGGGAATTTGTCACTGCAGTTTGACTTTGGTGTATGTCTAATAAATTCCGTCTGTTCTCCTTCAAATTTTGCTGAGGCATGCATGTCAGCATGTGGAAGAAAAGGGAAGATGTAGCGATTATGGGGGACTAATGTGCAAAAGCGCTGAAGGGAATGACTGAAATATCAAAAGGGAAAAGTTGCTTAGATTTACATTTACATTGTTATGATCGCACCCCATAAAGGGGGCGTGATCTCGCCACACCTCATAATATTTTGCTTATATAGTATAGTTTATTTTTTTTGAGAAAATTATATATAGTATAGTCAGATATAGATTTTATCATTCAACGACAATGCTCTTCTAGAACGCTTGTGGATATTGATAATTTACAGAGTTATTTGTAATCTTTAAGCTCTGTATACTCTATGACGGTCAAAAATAATTTAAAAATATATGAAATTTTAACGTTATATATTATAAACGAATGACACCGATAACAACTATTTTGATGCACAAAGTCATCATCATTGATATATTTCTCAAGGTAAGGTAGCAAATTAATTAAATTTTTACTTCTTCGAAAAAATTGAGTTTTATGAAATTCTCCCATAGCTTCATCCAAGCAACCGCCTGATAAAGCTGTGATGCCACCCCGTCAGTGACGCGGATAACTAGCTTGTAATTCATGCCAGCAACAACATGAGTTTCTCCTCAGACAATTTTTTTTGAGAAAACGTGTAATTCATTCAACGAAAAGCCTCAAAAAACAGGGCAAGAAAAATAGGAATACAAGATATCCATAAGTTCGTTCCTGGCCTAGTTAAGGCAAAGGAAGCAAATGAGTGTGCAATACGATTATCTTCACATGGGATATGTATGCATAAGCCACATTTCCTATCATAAAGAAAAGCAAGAATATGTCGGAACAAAGGAGCAAGGCCACCGTGATCCTCCAGATTTTTTAGACCTTGGACGACCTTCAAAGCGTCCGTCCTCACCTCGCTAGCCCATATCAAATTGTCCTTTAGCACCTGCAAGCCATACGGGATCGCCATTGCCTCCGCTTGTTCCACACTATAGACCCCATCGAGTGTAACGGCAAAGGCAAGCACCACTTCTCCCTCATTCCATGCACATCCGCTAATACCCACGGATTGCTCCCGCACTGCAGCATCAGTAACCAAAGTCACCCCATCCGTGCAACCATTTCCACCCCTCCATGCAGCGCCCAGCTTCTGATTTCCCAGTCGTCTCCCCTCTTTTTTCGCCAAGTAGGTTAACGCCCGGTCGCCTATGATTTCACTCTCCAGCGTCTTCTCTCGAAAAATCATCATGTTCCTTGCACCCCATATCGCCCATAACAGCATCACCATGTTCTCCTGTCCTCTGCGTTCTCATCATTCAAAATGGCTGCCATGAAATGTTGAAAATCCATTCTCCCTAGCCGTTTGATTTTCCACCAGTATCTTCCGATCTGCCCTCCCAAACTTTTTTGGCCTACAACACCAAACAAAGATGTGATTGTTCCCCTCAATGTTATCGCATCCATTGTACCGAGACCCACTATTAACTTGGTGTCTTTGTAGATTCTCCGGCAGAGGAACTGCCCAATTGAAGAGCTTTTATGCAGACATTCAGACATTTGGAGGAAACTTCATCTGCCAAAATGATTTCCACATTAGTCCTCGAACCGCTCGACTGCCCCCTCTGTAACCACATTGATAGCATATTGTAGCTACTTTTTACCGAATAAACCCCCGTGGATGTGTGATGCCATAAGAGTTCATCTGGTTCGTCAGCACCTCCAGCAGGAATAGGTAGCACAGCCTCTGCATCCACTGGCTAGAGTAATGACCGAACCAGAGGTGTGTTCCACCCCCATTCTCATTCAATAGCTCCTTTACCCATTGCTGTCCTCCTTGTGGCCTAGTAATTGGGCGAAAACTAGTGTGACGGGGTATCCAGCTATCATAATAAATCTGTATATGCTCTCTATTCCCCACCTGCCACCTTACTTCTTGATTTATCCCTTCTCCGACCAAAAAATACTCTTCCAAAGATAGAAAGACCCCGCTTTGTCCCTTGCTTCTAAGATACTATAGTTGTGCAAATACTTCGCCTTTAATACTCTCATTGCCAATGAATTCGGGGTTTTTCAACAATCTCCAGACCTGCTTCACCACTAGAGCTTGATTGAACAACACCATATCCCTGAAGCCCAAACCCCCACAGTTTTAGGGAGGCAAATGTTACTCCACCCTATCCACGCCATTGCCTCCCTCCTTCCATTTTCGCATTCCACCAAAACTTAAGTATTAAACTACGAATCTTTACATACCTTTTTTGGCATCTTAAAGAGGCTCATGATACCTACACAATAGATTTAAGCAACAATTCCTTCCCTACAGCCGATAGGAGTGCCGTTTGCCACCCCTGAATCCTCTTCTTGACTCTCTCACCGATGTAAGCAAATGTCCTCTTTTTGTTCCTCCCAACTACCACAGGCAAGCCAAGGTAAGAGTCATGACTTTGGGTCTGCTGGGTCCTCATTGCTTCCATAATCCCTTCCCTGACCTCCACTGAAGTATTTGGACTAAAAATGATAGTTGTCTTCTCAATATTGATACGTTGTCCTGAGGCTTTCCTATAGTTTTCTAAAATACTCAGCACCTGTTGTACATCCTGTTGCCGTCCCGAGTAAAGATAATGGAATCGTTTGCAAAGAACAAGTGGTTTATTCTCGGCACCCTTCTGCATACCCGCTGGCTAAGGACCGAGCCATTGTGTTCAACCCCCCAAAGTGCCCCTGAAAATGCCTCAACACACAACAAGAACAAGTATGGAGCTAAAGAACAACCATGTCTAAGTCCCCGACCCGGAACTACCTCCCCACATTCCTCCTCATTGATACGGAAAGTAAAGGAGGCCGTAGAAATACAGTCATCAACGAGGCCCACCCACCTTGCAGGAAAATTCATTTTGGTCATCACTGTACTCAAAAACCCTCCACTCAAATCTATCGTACGTTTTACTCATATCTAACTTTAAGGCCATAGACCCCACCCTTCCCTCTCTCCTACCTAACATGGAATGTAATAACTCAAATGAAATAATGGCATTATCAGTAATTAATAGGTCGGGAACAAAAGCGCTTTGGTTAAGAGAAATAAGGGGATCGTGACACAATTTTGTATGCTTACTAATCCCGGATTTGTGAAATTCTGTATGTTATGTACAGCCACTGGGTAATAAGAGATACTCTTCACAAGGGGATCTTCAAGGTCTTTGATTGGCTTCCAACCATTCAATGGCCTCCGACTATAAATAGTGCTACCTATTGTATCACTAGAAGCCATGGAGTCAGAGACTGCTGTAGAAGCCACCAAAATTGGGAGGATTAAGAGGAGAATCAAGCTGGATTTTAGAGTCATCATTTTTGTTCGAGAACTTGTGGAGGCCGGGGTTTAATTTATGGGAGAATCTCTAAAGGCTTCGTTGAGTTTATATAAGCTGCAGAGGCTGAAAGGCTCGTTGAGTTTATATATTTCGCTACAGAAGATATTTGAATGTTCCAATTTGCTTCCTTTACTAGTTACCACGCCATCTAGTCTAGTGTTTAATGCCTGTAATCAATTGGAACATTTAAAGTTTTTATTAGATTTTTTTGTGAACTTGGTGGAATTGTGACTTTATTAGATTTGTTGGGATCGGAGTTCAAAAAAGGTCTTATATAAACTTTTTATTAAAAAACTTAGCAGAACTGTTAAGGCTATAAATATTTATAAAGAATTGTAATATTACAATTTTGGATTAAAAAATAATTATAATTGTAAAGATTAGGCTATGTATGTAAGAGATTTGCTAACGTTATATCTTAATTTTGCATGCGATTTTATCATTTCATGAGATACTGATGTGATTATGCAGACCACTTGCAATTTTACCTTCCATGAAAAGTGTGTGTGTGTGTGTATATATATATATATCTTACATTACAATTTTCATTTACAATAGAACAAGAAAGTAGGCCGACAACATATTTGCAGTAGGTTGATGTAGATGATTATAATGTGCTGAATAATGTCTGGTAATGTGTTTGGTTGGTAGAACAGGAACGTACTCGATTCAATATCGCTTTCCCAAACATGCTAAACAGTTGGATAAGAAGCCTGCATGGCAATGCCGCAGAGGCCTTCCTCTGCATCGATGCCCCTCTGCATTCTAATGTATCCATTCTCACCCCAGCTAGCTCCCCATGAATTCTTCACTAACCAGTACTTGGTGCCATCACTAGTTTTCCCATAACCGACTGCTGTAACGCCATGGTCAAGATCAGTTCCGCATTCCCCAGTGAAGACTCCACTCGAGTAGAATTGGAAGTCAGATCCACTAGCATCTATGGCAACAGATATTGGCTGGTTTGCCACGGCTTTTAGCAATGCTGACTCACTGTTAGCTGGAACATCCTCGTATCCTGTGATCTTAGCAGCGTGGGACGATTCTTTGTTAGAATTGCAGGTGTCGTCTGTTCCTTTATATGGGTAATTAGATTCAGTAGTAAGTCCATGATTGTTAATGATGAACTCAAATGCGTTATCCATTAGACCTCCATTGCAACCCATATCTTCACTTGTATCACAATCCACGAGTTCTTGTTCAGATAGTGAAATCAGTTTTCTTGTTGAAATCTGGTTGATTCCTTCTGTGGCTGCGACGGCTGAGAATGCCCAACAACACCCTATCGTTTTTGCAAAAAAAAAAAACTTAGCTAAGCAACAAATTCGATTGTACAAAGAAATAATGTATAGTAAAGGACTGTTGATTAACAGTTAACTTACCGCATTGGCCTTGATCCTTAACACCAGTAACAGCACCCTTCTTTCTCCAGTCGATGCTAGGTGGAATTGCAGTCATATTTTCATACCTAAACGATTTAGGTGACCTCCGGTAAGAGGACATTATGTATCCATTATGAGATGCCTGAAACTCATTGTTTGTCAAATCTGCAAATTGATTGATACCAAGCTTGTATGGCCGAGCCCCTGCTTTATTAAATCTTTCAATGTACTCCACGTTCTCTTTGAATATTTTGTATCGCAATGCCTTTTCTGCACTATCCTCGTATAGCCGTCCGAACTGCACCATCCATTGCTCGTGTTTCTCGGCCATGGATGCATCAGTCAACGAACGGGCTATGGCTTGAGAAGCCCACATCTCCGGCACTAGCATTGCAACAAAAAGAAGCTTCCAACTAGGAGTTAACGCCATCCTTTTAAGCAATTAATGAAGTCTTTAATGTATTTGAATTTTATGTTATATATAAAGGAAATGATGTTTTGATGTCATCCAGGAGACAAAGATATTTATAGAATTCATAGGGACATGATACTTGCATTTCCAAGTTCAATCCTATGGTGCCCATAATACCCAAAGTCCAGGGAATTTCCGGTAAGTTGTCGATGACAGGGATTTCGCCCAACTTCGCGTGGACGCTGCTTCATTACATTCAAGTGTCCAAAATAGAAATCTTATTTCCTGCCAATAACCTTACTAGATTTTTCTAGTATTTTGGATTTTAGTGAACATCTTTTCATACGTAAACTATTCCTGCAAGCTTTACTTCAAATGCCTTATCGGTTTGTCATTGCAGGCACCGTCTTGCCTTGTTAAACTTTCTTAACAAAGTTTAAATCATAGAAATGAATAAATTCAAAGTAAATTGCATATATTTGATAAATTAACATACCAAATATTTGGGAAATTAGACATCGATAGCAATTTGCCCCAAAAGTAAAAATATCCAATTCTCATATGAAACAGAGACAATTGATACATGCAAGCAGTCTATTAATTTCTAAATACATATATAAAATCGTATAATCTTAAATCTCGTTAGAATCAATATTTCAACCGAAGATATTCCATAGAGTAATGGCACTCTGAAAATCATATTGTGTAGCCCTTGCGCTTTGAAGTTTAATGAATAATATATAGAGGATGTACTAACGTTCACACCGAATAGATGAATATGTAAATGAATTTCTGGTTATGTTGTACTTGCTACAACTTTTCGACTTCAATAGTGCAATCTATGATAAAAGAATGATTATAAATATTATGACTTTTCATTTTTTTTTAAACTTTTCATATGTTGGGTAATGGACAAAAAAAATATCTTCTTCTTCTTCTTCTTTTTTTTTCAATTTTATACATTTTAACATTTATTTGCTAATTTTTTAATTAAAATTGGTTCGACCCGATTCTACCCTTCGACTTTTAACCGGTTGCCTTTTTTAGTTCAATGACTCATCCGGTTTATTTGAACATTGATTTATGATAAAGTATCGTGTATTAGGTGATACGATCCAAATTAAAGGTGAGGCCAAAACCAAGCAAATTTCAAGTTGATAGCTAGGTTTTGAGGAAAGTTGAATTATATGCAGTATTACTTACCACAAATTTTGTACACAATAAACGTAGATCATTTTCGTCAAGTCCTCTTCATGGAAGAATTTTTGTAGGATCAAGTTCTTCCAATCGATCTTCAAATGTTGTCCAGGTAGGGGAAGGAAACAAATAGTATGTTACTTCCATTTGTCTCGCACCAACTTAAAAAGCCTTCAATATTGTGGCACGGTATGTTCACTTTTTCCTTGACTAATGTTAGACACGTGCATTGCACGTGATTTGTAACTTATATGATTTAGGACCTAATAATTTTTTTTCTATACCAAGTGAATTTTTTTTCCTACAACTATAAGTTAGAAAGTGGGAAGTTAATATATTAGAAATCAATCAAAAAATTTTAGGTGATCTAATCTAAATAATAATTTCTAACCATTCTAGAGGTGAAAACGTAAATCAAATTTTCGCATTGGGTATGATGAATATTGATCTAAATTCAACACCAATGAAAAATAATTAGAAAATATCAAAGACAAACAAAAACAGTAGCCAAACACTAATGTAATATTTTGACATGTAACCATAAAATCACTAAAAACTTCTGCTTGGGCACATGTGGCAAAACCTTAAAGATCGAGTCAAGTGAAATCCAATCTATAAAGTGTTTTGATCTATGGATTTTATCATGATAAATATTGTGATGTTAGATGAATCATTAATGCAAACCTTATTAGGGGAAATCATAAACATCTATAGTACGTAAAATCAATTTTATCATTATAGTAAAGATTGCAATGCTTGAGGAATCATTAAAGCAAAAAATACAATATATCAGTATAGATGTCATAATTAATATTAAAATGGGGTTTTTTAATTTTAATAATTTAATTAATATCATTCAATTCAATTCAAATTAAAATATTAATTACTAACAATTAAAGAGTAGGGATGCATGAGGAATTAGCAAAAATGTATAGGGCTAAAATTGTCTAAAAATATTTCTCCCAATATTCTCTTTTATATGTAGTGTGGATATAGATTTTATCATTCAATGACAGTACTTTTTTAGAACGCTTGTGTTGTAGATATTGACAATTTACAGAGTTATTGCTGATCTTTAGCTCTGTATTCTCAGGGTGGAAATGATTTCTTTTGATTTTCCTTACTATTACATTGTTGGTAATAAATTCTCGCCCATTTTATTTATTTTTATTTTTTAAACTTGACTCATATCCTACGATGGTCAGAAATAACTTAAAAATATCTAAAATTTTAACACTATATATTATAAATCAATGATACCGGTAACAGTTATTTTGATGCACGAAGTCACCATCTTTGATTCTTCTTATGTTGTTGGTGAGAAATTCTTGCCCAATTTACTATTCTTTTATTTTTTTATTTTTTTAACTTAACTTGACACTCAATGATGGTAAAAAATAACTTAAAAACATCGTTATTATAAATGACTGACACCAATAAAAACCTTTTTGATGATCATAAAGAGCAACAGTACAAGTCCAATCCACCAGTGCAAAATCACAATGATATATATAAGCTTAGAAACTTGAACCATAATGCATTTTATTGAAGGTATATTATATTGATATATTTCTCAAGGCAATGTAACAAATCAATTAAGCTCTTACTTCTTCAAAGGAAGTGAGTTTTATTAAATTCTTTCCTAGCTTCACCCAGACAACAGCCTGATAAAACTGCGATGCCACCCCGTTAGTGACGCGGATAACTAGCTTGTATTTCATACCGGCAACAACATGAGTTTCTCCTCTGACTATGCTTACTAATCCCAGATTTGTGGACTTCTGTATGTTATGTACAGCCACTGCGTAATACGCGATACTCTTCACCAGGGATCGTCAAGGTCCTTGATTGGCTCCCAACCATTCAATGGCTTCGGACTATAAATAGAGCTACCTATTGTATGACTGGAAGCCACGGAGTCGGAGACTGCTGTAGAAGCCACCAAAATTGGGAGGATTAAGAAGAAAATCAAGCTGGATTTTGGAGTCATCATTTTTGTTCGAGAATCTCTAAAGGCTTTGTTGAGTTTATGTAAGCTGCTGAGGCTCAAAGGCTTGTTGACTTTATATAATTCGCTGCAGAGGATATTTTAATGTTCCAATTTGCTTCCTTTACCGGTTACCACGCCATCTAGTCTTTAATGCCTGTAATCAATTGGAACATTTAAAGTTTTTATTAGATTTTGACTTTGTTAGATTTGTTGGGAGTTCAAAAAATGTTTTATATAAACTTTTTACTATTTCTGTCCTAAAAAGATAGTCCACTATTCTATTTTCGTCCGTCCCCAAAAGATAGTTCACTTACCATATTAAACGTGCATTTAATGTTTCATTTTATTATGTACCCCTAATTAATTATGGTTATTCAACTACCTATAAATTGAAAGTCTTTCAAACAATTAATGAGATATAATGATACATATGGAAAAATAAAGGGAAATTTAATGTTTCAACTATATTAAATATTGTTTCTTAATCGATGTGAAAATAACTACCGGCTATCTTTGTGGGATGGATGTAGTATTAAAATACTTCACAGAATTATTAAGACTATAAATATTTATAAAGAATTGTAATAGTATAATTTTGGATTAAAAAATAATTTTAATTTTTTTGAAGGGATGTGATAATATACTAATGTTAACAAAGTTTATACAACAAAATCAATTAGATTAAAAGGTAAATTTTATATTTCATGTATCAATAAAAATTATCAATTTTAGTTTTCACATGCATAGACTCCATTTGTACATTGGAAGTTACAAATGCATTAATATTCATATTCATATTCCATAAGTTTCAAACATTATGAATTTTAATATATGGCATTGATATATATAATTAATTAGCCCATTTATGTTACTTTGTGTGTGTGTGTATATATATATACACACACACTATATGTCAATTATATTCTCAGCACGTACAATTTTGTTTGTTGCACAACCTTACAGTTGTACTAAAAATTCTCAAGCAATCACAACCTTAACAATTTTCTGGTCACATGCCCGTTTTCTTTAAATTTTTATTAATATATTTCATTTGTCTATAACGACAATCTTCAGTCCAAACTTTTTATTATATATATGTGGTTATTCAAAAGAATTATATACCCTCATTTAATACCAAATAAGGAAATTACAAAAAATAACCAAATTTAAAATTTTTGCCCACGTCTCTAAGCAATGGATGCTTCATGAAAGAAATGGGGAGTTTTCACACAACAATACAACTCAAAGGCGAAAAGAGCAAAGGATAAACTTTTTATCAAATATTGCAAATCCATAGGTCCGTATTTCACTTTATAGACCGCACACGAACATGTTATAATTTTGCAAATGGTTTAATTAGAATTAATATGAATGAAGTACGAGACCAAATGCGATAGTTCACGTGATAAAGGACGACCCCTTACCTAGATAAGCTTTGGGTTTGAGTCTACACTAAGACCCCTTCCACAGTTCCTCCACTTATATTTTAGAAAAAAATTGAATGAAACATGTGAACAACAATGTGTTCTTTATTGATCTCTTTCCATTTTCCAAGTGCACGCCTTAACACTGTGATGTGAATATGTTTATGAGTATAGAAATTGAATGAAAATGTTCAAAAACCTCCTAGAAGTTTTGTTACAAAACAGCCATTTGCGAGGTTCGACTTGAACATTACCGAGTAATTGAATCGCTCAAGTAGAGATTAGGCTATGTATGTAAGAGATTTGCTAACATTATATCATAATTTTGCATGCGATTTTATCATTTCATGAGACACTGATGTGATTACGCAAACCACTCGAATCTTTACCTTCCACTAGAAGTATATATCTTACATTACAATTTTCATTTACAACAGAATAAGCAAGTAGCTAGCCCGACAACATATTTGCAGTAGGTTGATGTAGATGATTATAATGTCTGGTAATGTGTTTGGTTGGTAGAACAGGAAAGTACTCGATTCAATGTAGCTTTCCCAAACATGCTAAGCAGTTGGATAAGAAGCCTGCATGGCAATGCCGCAGAGGCCTTCCTCTGCATCGATGCCCCTCTGCATTCTAATGTATCCATTTTCACCCCAGCTAGTTCCCCACGAATTCTTCACTAACCAGTACTTGGTGCCATCACTAGTTTTCCCATAACCGACTGCTGTAACGCCATGGTCAAGATCAGTTCCGCATTCTCCAGTGAAGACTCCACTCGAGTAGAATTGAAAGTCAGATCCACTAGCATCTATGGCAACAGATATTGGCTGGTTTGCCACGGCTTTTAGCAACGCTGGCTCGCTGTTAGCTGGAACATCCTCGTATCCTGTGATCTTAGCAGCGTGGGATGATTCTTTGTTAGAATTGCAGGTGTCATCTGTTCCTTTATATGGGTAATTAGATTCAGTTGTAAGTCCATGATTGTTAATGATGAACTCAAATGCGTTATCCATTAGACCTCCATTGCAACCCATATCTTCACTTGTATCACAATCCACGAGTTCTTGTTCAGATAGTGAAATCAATTTTCTTGTTGAAATCTGGTTGATTCCTTCTGTGGCTGC
>CAVNYN010238436.1:0-13303 GCA_963692815.1 Nyctanthes arbor-tristis | reverse complement strand
CACGCCACCACATCATTGTATACGTCATCGTCTACATCAACATTGCATATGTGGTAGTCTTATTACCTACAATGTGGGTAAAAACTTTCCTCTACAGACCGGTAGCCACAATTGTTAACATTTACATTATGTATAGGTAAATATTTTTACTTACACGTAATCATATCTTTACTGTTAGGAAAATCAACCGAAGAAGGCAAAAATAAACCCAAACTACCCACATGAAATTTGAAAATCAGAATACAAAATGAACACATGACGTGATGGCCCGGAGGCCCTGGAGTTCGAGACCACCGCCTAATCTCCGTTGAAGCTCCACTAGAGTGGAATTGCTTCGATCCACTATAACCACAGAGTTTACAAATCGTTCACAAAGAAACCAGAATCACAAGATCACAAACGCCTAACCCTAATGCTATACAACTCAAAGATAGTATACAAAATACCCAATGACTCTCTTTCAGATTCCTTCTACAAACTCACAAAAAGATGCTCACAAAGACTAGAAAGTGAAACCTAAAAAGAGATCTATAGTATAGAGCACAAAAACAGGCGTTAATAGCAGTCTACCCTAATCTGAGATGAAGACACTCTTTATATATGCGAGATGGACGGCCGAGATGCATCTTTGATATCCAACGGCCCAAAGTGAAGCAACGGCTTGATAAAGACATGTTTTACAAAGCTTGGTTTTGTTTTAAAATTAAAAACTTCTAGAAATCTCCACCTTGGTTTCATTTTCAAAAACACTGGTTATAGCGCTCCTAAAGAAAATCTAGGTTTCATAGCTTCTTTATTCACCTACACGAAACAAACACTAAGTCAGTAAATGAACACAAAGTAACAAAAACTAAATAATCACAGAAACACAAAGTAACCAAAAACTGCAGAATTTAAAAGGTAATCATCAGAACAAAAATGGACAGAAAAGCTAGACTGATACAATATTAAGAATATGTAAACAATCCTTAAACTTGTAGAAAAATAGGCAGATGTAGACTTTCTTTTATTAATATCACCAGCAACATCAGAATCTACAAAGCCTTTAAGAACGATCACACCTGATTGTTTTCTGAATAGTAAAACCTCATTCACAGTACCCTTCAAGTACTTGAACAACCACTTCATTGCTGTCCAATGAATTTCACCCGGATTGGCCAAAAAACCTGCTAAGTACACTAATTGCATATGCCAAATTAGGTCTGGTACAGACCATACGTGATCGAGCCCACAACATTTACATAAGGAACAGATTCCATCCTTTTTAATTCATCCTCAGAACAAGGACAATGATCCGAAGACAACTTAAAGTGATCTTTCGATTTTGGAACAAGAATCCAAGTTTCATTCTTATTTAGAAAGTCCATTTCTACTTTCACTACAGCAAACCACTTACTTTTATCTTTAGAAATCAGCATTTCATCAAAAGAACAAGGTTCACACTTATCAGATAGAGAAGAAGTATAAAAGGACACAAAATCAAGATCTGAAGCCCTAACCGAATGAGGTCTATTCCTTCCAGTTTTGTCCCAAGCAAATTGATAATCATTCAAAGAATTTTCAGCAGGCAAGTCATACGCAATTTCAACATTTTCAGTAGGTAAATCACTCAGATTTTCATCAACAGGCATATTAACAAGTATATCAAGTGTAGGATTCACATTTTCTCCACCTTGAGGTGACTCCACCTCAAGAGGAACATCAGAAACATATCCGAAATCATCCCAATAAGTAATACCACGCCTCTTAACTGAATTTTCAAACTGTTTAAAGTCAAATTTTACTTTAAAGCATGGCATTTCAAACTCATTAAACACAACATCTCTACTGATAATGATTTTAAAACCCCCATTTTGAAAATCCCATAATCTGTAACCTTTGGTCCCTTTCCTCATAACCAAGAAAAACAAATTTAAAGATCTAGGTTCCATTTTCCATGTTTTTGATGTGCAAAAGCTGCATATCCAAAAGTTTTCAAATATGAATAATTAGACAAATGACCATTCCAAACTTGTTCGGGGGTTTTATTATCAACGGCAGTGGAGGGACTTCTATTAATAAGATAAGATGCAATTTTTACACATTTACCCCAGAAAATTTTGGGCATTCCTGCCCCAAACAACATGCATCTTGTCTTATTCAATAAAGTCATATTCATATGTTCAGCAATGCCATTTTCAGAAAAAAACAGCAAGCCTTTTTCACTTATATGTCCAAGGCTATTATGTCAAACTTGTGTTTTATTCAAACTTTGAGTCACAGAGGCACAGTGAACAATAGGAACAACATGAACAATATATAATCCATTCAACTTAGGAACATTGATAAGCTCAAAAGAATCATCAATAATAACACGACAATGTCTATTTTTTATCCTTATATCAAAACCAAGCTCATCCCACTCCCCAAAAAGATCAAATTCTTCCTAAGATCAGGGACATATATGATTTTTTCCAAAGTAATGGTTTTACCGTTATCAAACCTAATTGACAGGGTTCCTATGCCTTTAATCTCGCAATTCTCCTCATTAAGTGCACACAGCCATCATTAACTAAATTTAAGTCAGAAAACCATTCCCTCACAGGACTCATGTGAAAATCACAACCGGTATCCAAAATCCATTATGTTTTAGAGTTTTCAAAAGTGACAGCATAAACTCCACTATTATTTTGAAAATCATTTTGAACAACAGCAGCTTCTTTTGGTTTTTCTGAATTTCTATCAAATCATTAATCTTTTGAAAACATTCTTTTGCAAAATGACCAAGTTTTTTACAGTAATAACATTTCTTTCCTTTTTTACTCTTCCCTTTATCTTTGTAATTATCTTTTCCTTTTTCAGAAAATTTTTTATTTAGTTTAGAAGAAGAAGCAGCAGTAGAGTTAGAATTCCTTTTATTTTTAGAATGTTTGCCTTCAACAATAAAGGCCTCAGATTTTCCAAAATCTTTTTATTTCACATTTTTCCTACCATATTTCAAAGCATTTTTCAAATCTTTGTACTTCTCATCAAGAGAATTTAAAAGGGCTATAACCTGCTGGTCATCGGAAATTTTTTCCTCATAGTTTGCAAGATCTTGAGTGAGTTTAGTAAATCTATCAATATTTTCCTTAAGATTCAAAGAATTTATCCAAAAATTATAAAACCAAAAAACCAAAAAATTGTTTCAAAGGACAACATTTATTTGGCATGGTCCTAGTGAGGTACAAGGTTTCTAACCTCCCCCAAATCTCATTAGCAATTTTAGTCTCCCCTACCTTCCTCAACACACTATCAAACAGGTGTGAGAATATTGAACTCCAAGCTTGCTCATCTATTTCCCTCCTCCTAAAAGCACTAAACTCAATAGGATAGGAATCATCTAAAACATATGCACATTTTTGTTGCAACAAAAGAGCACGCATCTTTTAGCACCAGAGACTAAAGTCTCCGGTACCCGACCAAATACCAATATCAAAACGGGTAGCTATCATATAAAAATGCAACAAACTAATCACAAAGAATCAGTGCAACAATCCTAGCAATAGATAGAATAATAAAGATGACAGCATGAGTTAATATAGAGACAATGACACACAGTAACACAATACTATGTCCAAGGTTACACAAAGTAATAAGTAGCAAAATACAGATACTAATTAACTGAATTAGTGGCCTGCACAGTCCTAAAACTAGTGAAATTAATCAACTGGCTTTAAGACACAGAGAACTTACTAGACAAGGTTTGATAGTAACATTTCAAAATACACTTATCAAATCTTAGTAGTTCCAGCCCCAAAGCTTCTTGGATCCTCGCAGGAGACCCAAGACAAAGGTAGCGAAGACACTCTAGTCCGATAAGTTTCTTTTGAAAATATCAAACCAAAAATATTAAAAGTTTAGGAAAGGTGTTACCCGGTTTTGCAATACTCCAAGCAATTTATAGAACTTTCAATATATGCAAGATATCCAATATCCAGTAATAGCATCAATAGGCAACCCTTTGTTGCCTTAACCAAATTCAGCAACAACACAGCCACCGTTTATCCCAATGTTAGCCACAAATTTGCAGTTTAATTTTCTAACAAAAATCAAAAACCAGACATACATTACAAACAACCTCAAAAACAGAAAATAAACTATGCTTGTAATCAGGAAATCAGTCCAAAATGGTAGAAAATTTTCAACACATATTAAGGACAGTAGAATTCTTCAGGAACAAGATTAGCAGTAAAACTTAGTAATTTTTAGCAGATAAGACAGCAGAAAAATCAAGAAAGAGTTCAACTACAAAGATAGTAAGTCCAGAAAAATAAAGAAAACAAAAGATGCACTTAGCTTCAAAGAGTGCAGAATTAGGAACGACAAGATGAAAAGTCCCTCTTGAAGCAGTTCAGCAACAAATCTTCTCAGAACCGCCGGCAATCAGTGTCTCCAAGCAGTGTGTTGTGGGGCAGTGAATTGCAGAATCAAGAACGCCAGAAATTAGCCACTCTAACCTTTAATTTCAACCCAAGAAGGCCCACCCGAGTTTTAATTTCAAAACCAGTGTTAATTTCTGAACCAAAATGCCAGGGAGAACCACAGCAGTGTGTACCCTAAATTGAACGATTAAGAAAGACCCCAAAAGTCCTTCGCCTTTAGAACCCTAAATCAGAGTCGAGAAAAAAAACCCCCCAATTTCGCTTGTTTGAACAGACCCCAAAAGCCTGAATCGTGTGGTCGATTTCTACCCCCAATTGTGCTCTGATACCGCTTGTTAGGAAAATCGACCCAAGAAGGCAAAAATAAACCCAAACCACCCAACGTGAAATCTGAAAATCAGAATACAAAATGAACTCACAACGTGATAGCCTGGAGGCTCTGGAGTTCGGCACCACCGCCTAATCTCAGTTGCAGCTCCACCAGAGTGGAATTGCTTTGATCCACTATAACCACAAAGAGTTTACAAATTGTTCACAAAGAAACCAAAATCACAATATCACAAACGCCTAACCCTACTGCTATACAACTCAAAGATAGTATACAAAATACCTAATGACTCTCTTTCAGATTCCTTCTACAAACTCATCACAAAGAGATGCTCACAAAGACTAGAAAGTGAACCCTAGAAAGAGATCTACAGTATAGAGCACAAAAATAGGCGTTAATAGTAGTCTGCCCTAATCTAAGATGAAGACACTCTTTATATATGCGAGATGGACGGCCGAGATACATCTTTGATATCCAACGGCCGAAAGTGAAGCAACGGTTTGATAAAGACGTATTTTACAAAGCTGGGTTTTGTTTTAAAATTAAAAACTTCTACATTGTGTGGGTAAAACCCAATTTCTTGTAGTGTGGCACGTCAAGTGCACATCCCAAGTGCTCTTCTGTGGATTCAAGCGGCCAATATTTTGGATATATACTATTACTATTTCAATGGCTACAGTGAAAAGATCAATAATTCTTCTAATGATCCCTATTGGACAATCCAGCCTGGAATTCCATTGCTAGGTAAATGTGACCTTTCATCCGTTATGCTTCCCTCAAGCAGGTTTGGTCACTTTAACTTTATGCTTCACACATATAAAGAGCAGCTGGAGACATTAGATATCAAAACAAAGCCTAAAGTCCTTGTGAATACCTTTGATGCACTAGAGTATGATGCACTTGAGGAGATTGAAAAATACAAGGTAATAGGGATTGGTCCCTTAGTACCATCTGCTTTCTTGGATGGAAAAGACCCTTTGGATAGGGTTGTGGGTAGTGATCTTGTTCAGAAATCTGATGATTACGTTACGTGAACTGGTTGAACTTCAAGCCTGAATCTTCTGTGGTATGTGTCATTTGGGAGTTTTTGAGACTTCCAAATGTTCAAATGGAAGAGATTGCTAAAGCGTTACTCAAATGTGGATGGCCATTTTTGTGGGTTGTACGTGTAAATGGAAACAAAGAACAAGGAAGAGCAAACGATGAGAAACTAAATGGTTTGGAAGAATTAGAAAAGTTAGGAAAAATTGTATTGTAGTGTTTCCAACTTGAGGTCTTAACACACCCTCCATTGGGCTGTTTCATTACACATTGTGGATGGAATTCGACCTTGTTGAAGATAGTATGTGGTCTACCCGTGGTGGCGTTCCCCCAGTGGGCTGATCAAGGGACTAATGTCAAGCTAATACAAGATGTGTAGAGAACACGCCTGAGAGTGAACCCTGGAGAAAATGGAACCATTAAGAGCAGTGAGATCAAGAGGTGCATTGAAGCAATAATGGACGACGGGGAAACGAGTTGGGAATTTAGAGAGAACGCTAGGAAATGGAGGAACTCTACAAGAGAAGCAGTGTAGGAAGATGGTTCTTCTACTAACAACTTGAAGGCTTATCTTGAGAAAATTGGAGAATGTGATAGTCTACGATTTAATGCCTAAGATTTAAATTGTTTTTTTTAATCCAATTCTGTTGTCTTTTTTATCCTGTTGCTACAATCTTAGGATCAAATAATATTGCAATATATTGTTTATTTCCTCTGCCAAAAAAATAGTTCTTTAATTCTTCTTCTAGGCCTTCAACCTTCCGATAGTATATCTATATTACTTTTAAGAGTTTATATCTCGTCTTGGTAATCAATAAATTAGAAAAGATTCTTCTACAAGTTTGCGTTTTACCTAATCCAAGCTGTGGAACGATCAACTAATCTGTTGATGATTTTCCAGAGGCAAAGCGACTATTGGGAACATGAACACATACCTGCAGTTGGCAGATGGATCTCATTAATTGAAAAATATTTGACGTGAATGCGTTAATGCTATCCAAGTACAAAAACACTTGAACTGAAAAAATAGATATTGTGAATAAATTTTAATCTTCGCACCTGTCTTTCTATATATAATTAGTTAAAGATTATGATTCGCTCGAAAAAAATTATTCTAATCGAATGATCATAAATGGCATTGCTAAGTTGTTAATTCCTCAAAGGAATTATTAATACTAGTGTGTTGTCCTGAAATCTGCAAGAGCCTGTTGAGGTTTTTGTGCGTAGAACGTCTTCTTTGGCGGCCTCTAAAGCTAAACCTCTCCATGTGACAGCATTTTCTCTCATTTTCCCCCTCTATCAGCATCTCCCAACACAATCTCTTAACATTTCTAGATTTCTGCTCTTTCTATGATACTCTCTCCATTTACTGTTGCTCTGACTCCTGTGCCCCAGACCTCCTCCACTATCTTTGCATTCATAGTCTGGTCTGAAAACTGTGGACACCCAATGACCGGAACTCCGGAAATCATACTTTTGAGTAGGACTGGGCGTCGGGGCCGGTCGGACCGGTTTTGGCCCAAAACTGAGCCCGACCAGACTTCAAGTCAGTTTTTAGCTTTTCAAACTGAGACTGGCCCGATTGGCCTGTCAAACCAACCCAAACCGACCCACAATGGGTCGGTTTGGGTTGGGTCGGTTATCAATTTTGGACTTAATTTTTTTTTAAAGTTTGGCCCAAATTAATAAAGGCCCAAATTGAAAAACAAAGCTGAAAAGTGAACCCTAATGTCATCTACTCATCTTCATCATCATTCATCCACCCTCCTTCCTCTCTCTCGGTTTTCTCTCAAGGGCCAAGGTTATCACGGCGGTAGTGCAGGCTGGCGGTGAGGGCAACAGAAGTAGTAGCAGTCGCGGCAGAGGCGGACCAGCAGCAACAGAAGCAACAACGGCAGCAACAGAAGCGCAGCAACGGCAGAAGTAGCAGCACCCGCGGCGGAGACGGACCAGCAGCGGCGGAGACGGAGCACCAGCGGCAGCAGCCAAGTTGGAGGAAGTCAAGCAGCGGCGTGCTAGCGGCAATCAGGCGGCGGCGGAGGCAGAATTTAAGTGGGTTGATGACTTGAGTAATTGTAAAATTTGGGTTTCAAAGTTTCAAACTTGTGTGGGATGATTCTAAACTGTAATTTGTAAGGAGGGTGTGAGTGGGAGTTTGAAAATGTTCAACTTCAATGTTCAAGTTTGAAAATGTTGAATAATTGAATGATTGAATCAGATTCAGAATTCCCCTGGGTGTTGAAACATGTTTGATTAAAAAAAAAAAAAAGAGGTTGGTTTTTAACCGGTTTAACCGAACTAGGTCTGATTGGTTCGGTTTTGACCGGGTTTGACCCGTTTGGCCGACCAAACCCGCGAACCGAACCGACTCGGTTTGGCCTTCTACAAACTGCTAACCAACCCAGAAACACCAAAAACCGAACTGAATCGGCCCGAACCAGTTCAGTTCGGTTCGGTTTTTCGGTTAATATGCCCACCCCTACTTTCAAGTGTTGAATTCCATCCACAATGCATCACAAAACAGCCAATTAACCTGTGGCTTAGGACCTCTACTTGTGAACACCAGGATACTATAATCCCATCTGATCCATTGGCATTGATCACTACATTTTGCATCATTTTGTGCTCTTCTTCACTCTTTGATGACCTGACAACCCCAAAAAAAGGACTCTTGTTTCCCACTAATGCGTGTAAAATCTCTTCCTTTTGCTCTTTCTTTAACTCTGCCATGCTTCCAAATGACACATAGATCACTGAGTGCTTAGGTTTCAAGTCTAACCACTGAATATAATAATAGTCTTCGGGTTTGCTAAATATATTGCCACCAAATGACTTGTCTGTTGGGTCACTTCTATCACAGAAAGCCAATGGAATTAGGGGGCCAACTGAGATAATCTTCATGTCCGCGACGGCTCTGATTGATTCTGGTTCTAATTCTTCAAATGTATGAACAAATTTGAGATTGGAATTAGGGATGAAGAAGCGAACGTAGAGAGAGAAAGAGATTGAGAGAAAGGACTCTGATTGTATTGAATTAATTAATCTGTACAAAGGATGCCTATTAATATGTGCACAGGAAATACAAAACACACAATACAAAAACGTATTTACAAATTCAACTACAAAGTACACTTTTGTAACTACTCCTCAACATCCCCCCGCAAGCAAAACTGGGGAGGAGTCCCGATAAGCTTGTCTCGAAAGAACAAAAACTTGGAGGCAGATAGAGGCTTAGTTAGAAGATCAACAATCTGTAAATCATTACTGACATATCGAACATCCAACTGCTTACTCATATCCTTTTCCCGAATAAAATGAAGATCAAGTTCAATATGCTTAGTTCGCTGATGATAAACATGATTTGCAGCTAAGGAACCAGCACTGAGATTATCAGACCAAATAATAGGACAAGAAGGAAAGGAAACCTGCAACTCAGAAAAGAGACTGTGAAGCCAAAGAATATTAGTGGCAGCATGGGCTAGCGCACGATATTCTGATTCGGTACTAGATCAAGCTACCACTTTTTACTTTTTGGAAGACCATGAATCAAATTTCCCCCTAAAAACACGCATTACCCACTAGTAGAATGAGGACGATCATCAAGGCAACTGGCCCAATCAGCATCAGCATAAGCTTCTAAAGTTAACTGGGATGCAGGCTTAAAATGCAAACCAAGTGTAGTAGTATCCTTAAGATAACGTAGCAAATGTTTACAAACCTGCCAATGTCTAACAGTAGGAGCATGTAAAAACTGACTCAATTTATTAGCAGAGAAGGCAATATCTGGTATGGTCATAGTAAGATACTATAAGGCCCCAACTGTGGATCTATATAGAATAGGAGAATCAAACACTTCACTATCTTCCAAAGCTAGTTTCTGATTGAGCACCATAGGAGTATCACACCCCTTACACTCACTCATGTTGGTTTTGGCTAAGAGATCGAGTATATACTTATGTTGAGTCAAGTATTTACCACTAGAATCCCATGTAGCCTCAAAGCCCAGAAAATACTTCAAAGAACCCAACACCTTTAATGCAAATTGAGATTGCAAATCATGCACCAAATGAAGCACCTGACTGTGATCATGTCCAGTAATTAAAATGTCATCAACATAAACCAAAACAAACACAGACTTTCCAGCATTAGTGGAAACAAATAAACTAGAATCAGCCCTGGAACTGATGAAATGTCTCACAGTCAAAGCTTGTTTTAGTTTGCCAAACCAAGTTCGGGGAGCTTGTTTAAGCCCATATAAAGCCTTGTTCAACTTACACACATGATTAGGCAAAGTAGCATCAGCAAAACCCTCTGGTTGTGCCATATAAACTGTCTCAGTAAGATCACCATTCAAGAAAGCATTATTAATGTCAATTTGCTGAAAATCCCATCCAAAGGAAACAGCAAGTGTGAGAATAACCCTAACGGTAGAATGCTTAACAACTGGACTAAAAGTCTCAAAATAATCAACGCCTTGAGTTTGTTGAAAGCCTTTAGCCACTAATCTGGCTTTATATCTTTCAACACTACCATCAGGAAAATATTTGACTTTGAACACCCATTTACTACTCACAACATGCATAGTGTCCTCATAAGGAACAAGAGACCATGTTTGATTATTTTGCAAGGCATGAAACTCGTCAGACATGGCCTTAACCCACTGAGGATCAAGTAATGCTTGTTTAACAGAAACAGGTTCTAAATGGGATAAAGTAGTAGTGGCAGACAAATAGGCTAATTTCTTAGGTTTAAAGATACCAGACTTTGGTCTTGTTTGCATAGAATGACATGGCTGGGGAACATTAGTGATATCAGCCAAAGGAGAAGCTAAAGGAACAGTTGAGGGAGGGGAAGTAGAAGCTTGAATAGGAGACTGTTGGGAATTTAAAGAAGCTAATCCTTGTGTGTTAGACGGAGGAGCTGGCTCAGGGATGGCACAAGAGGAGAAGACCTGCAAGATATGTCAGAAGAAACAGACACAAGCAAAGGCATAGAATGCAGAACCTGATCACATAAATGATCAGTATTAGCCACAGTAGGAGGTAAAGCAAAATCAGAAGAAAAAGGAAAAGACTTTTCATTAAATGTCACACTCTGGGCTATAAACACTTTGCCATCTAAATTCAAACATCTATAGCCCTTGTATTTATTGTTGTACCCCAAGAACACACATGAAGATGTGTGAAATCCAACCTTGTGTTTATTGTAAGGCCTCAGAAAAGGAAAACACTCACACCCAAAAGTTTTAAGAACCTTATAGTCTAGTTTTTGGTGAAACAGAACCTCATAAGGAGATTTTTAAAGTCCAAAACTGAGGAAGGGAGTCTGTTAATTAGGAAGATACTGGTAACAAAAGCATCGCACCAAAACTTTAAAGACATTGAACGTTGAGCAAGAAGGGTGAGACCTACCTCTACAGTATGCCTATGCTTTCACTCAGCTCGAACATTTTGTTGATGAGTATAAGGACAGGGATGCCTGAAAACATTTCCTAGTTTTGCAAGAATGGGTTCAAGTTTCCTATACTCACCCCCCCAATCAGACTGGACACACTTCACTTTCCTCTCAAATTGTCTTTCAACGAGGGATAAAAATTGGGGAAAAATGTGTACAAGGTCAGACTTTAACTTCAAGGGGAAAATCCAAGTATATCTAGTATACTCATCCACAAAGTGAACATAATATATGTAACCTTCAGTAGACAGAACATGTAAGGCCCCCATATATCAGTATGAATACTATCAAGAGGGAAGGATGCACAATGAATAGAACTAGGAAAAGAGGCCTGAGTATGTTTACCAAATTGACAGGCAGTACAAAAATCAACACACCTAGACATATTAACAGACAAGTTCATAGAGTTTATAATAGATTGCAAAATATGCTTATTAGGATGTCCAAGACGTTGATGCCATAGATTGGCATCAGCAGAGGTTAAGTAAGTACATAAAAAGGTAAAAACAGAGTTCAAACGATGCTGCAAATTAACAGATTTATTAGAAGACTTGAAAGAAGGCACATCTAGCTTGTACAAACCATGCTTAAGCCGGCCCCTGAGACGAACCAGCTTCATACTCTTGTCCTTGAAAACACAAGAAGCATCATCAAATTCACCAATCAGTTTATTATCATGTCGGAATCTAGATAGGCTTAAGAGATTCTTTTTAATGAAGGGAACATGCAAAATATTTTTAAGTAATAAAAGAGTATGAGTTTGAGACAAAAAAGAAGTATTTCCAATATGAGCAATGGAAAGAGCATTACCATCACCTACAGTAAGTTTGCCTTTGCCTTTATAGTCTCCATGCACTTGCAAGTTAGAAAGCTCAGAGGTAACATGATCGGTAGCTCCACTGTCAACGTACCATGCATCATTATTGACAATAGATGGAGAAGCAATATAAGCTTGAGAAGAAGGCATAGAGGACTGAGCTCTTCCTTTGCCATTTCCACCACTAGACTTTCTTCCAGAAAGGTGAAAATCACCACGAAAAGAGATATCAAACCTCTTATAATATTGTAAAGCAGAATGACCAGATTTATCACACAACTGACAAATAACACCAAATCTAGCATTCGGACCACCACCGCGGCCCCCTCTACCAGCATTCTGAGATGAGTCAGAATGAGCAAATGAAGATCGGGGATTGCCTCTACCAGACTGATAACCACGATTCTGAGATCGAGAGGAACTAGCAAAGTTAGCAAAGAATTCAGTACTAGAACCAAGACAAAATCATTCTATACGAATCTCATGAGACTGTAGTAAAAACCGAGCCTCTTGAAAAGTAACAGAATCACTGCGAGCAGTCAAATTAATCACCACTGCATCAAATTCAGATCCCAAACCGGCTAGTATATACATAAGTAAATCATCATCAGGTATTGGTGATCCACAAGTAGATAAAGTATCAGCAATCTCCTTCATTCTAAGAAAATACTCAGCAATTGACTTATTTCCTTTCTTAGTAGAATGAAGTAAAGAACGAAGATGAACCAATTGAGACTTAGAGCTAGTCACAAATAGCGTTCAAGTGTAAGCCAAACTTGACTCGTTGAGGCACATCCAACCACATGTCCAAACATAGACTCAGAGATCAAACCAACCAACCAACTCATGACAATCTGATCCGTATTCAACATGTAAGATAGTCAAGGTTCGCTCGTCATTGTATAAGACCAGAATCAGTAGATTTGGACTCTATTATCTTCGCAGGAGAGAGCTGCTCACCAGTAACATTCTTCTCCAACTCAAAGGCACGTAAAATTGGTAAAGCCTGCGATCTCCAGAAATTGTAGTTGTTCCATGCTAGTTTCATAGGAATCGGTGGCAAGGTAGGTAGAATCGATGATGGAAACACTATAGACGATGCCTGAGGTGTTTAAGCGACAGTAACCATCAAATTCGATGGTAAAATTCCAATCGAAGAGGATTGAGACATCACAGCAACATTGACCGCAGGAAAATACGGCAGGTTACCAGTCGATGCTTCAGGGAAAAAAGATTCAGATCGGAAGAGCGTGTGTAGGG
>CAVNYN010238431.1:0-12520 GCA_963692815.1 Nyctanthes arbor-tristis | reverse complement strand
TGATGTGGGGTGCTCAGATAGATGCCACACATGCGTCTAACGGAGACACCCCTGAGCTCCTCGTCATTTCTAGATTTGTACTTCTCATATATATATATATATATATAAAGTTTCTTAAAGTTTCAAACGAGTTGATTGCTGCTACGTCTAACACTAATACGTAACTAAAATAGAATATGATTAATATTAAATTATAAACAGATACAAATGAATGATAAGTAAATTAGTATGTTTGAGTTTTGAAAAATATGTGAATAAAAATAAATTTTGGCTAATCAAATTTATAAATTAAACCAGCCAAAGAAGCATCCTAGTCAGGAGAAATATATATGTGTGTGTGTATATATATGTTTAAATATAATAGATAGAAAAAGTTTTGTGCAATGGTATTTGAGCCATCAGTGAACATCAAAATATGATTTGATAATTGTAAGTTGAATTAAATTGATATATCGTGTTTATGTTCTAATAAAAATTTATAGTGGCTTTTAAAATAAGATGAAAATTTATAATTTAATTACTCATAATACTTACTTCACATCATATGAGAGACTCACCACTTGCAATAAAGAAGATTGTTCACAGATTTGTGGTAATTAGAACGTTGAATTTTGACAATTATATTAATGCTGAGCATCAATGGTGGGGTGCTATATACCATCGGTCCATTCAGCAATGCATGACATCAATTGATTGATTCATTTAAATATATAGGGACGTGTAACGTATAAGAAATGATCATCTAATTAGTAATAATTGATTGATTCATTTAAATATATAGGGACGTGTAACGTATAAGAAATGATCATCTAATTAGTAATAATACTCAAATTATGTTAAGCACCTGTTTAAATCTATGTAAAGCTAAAATTTTCAAATATCAACCATGTACATTATAAAGATACCTACATACAATGATATATCACTAAATGTCTCATATTTTTTGTACTGCTTTTAGCTAATTGGACACTTAACAAAAGCTTAGCGGAAATGGGTAATTTTTTTAGAGTGCCAGTATGAGTAGGTGATAATTATTATTAGATATAATTAGAAGACACTATGGTTAGTTTAATTCCAATGATTAGTTGGTATATATGCCACATCAAGGGAGTAATCTATTTTATGTACAAACAATTATTATACTTATATTAATCCTCTATATAATGTTAAAGTAACTTTAACCCAAAATTATTAATATTCTTATTATTGTAATATTATTAGTTCCAATTATTAGAATGAAGTAAATAAGACCATATGGCATCTCTTTCGTTGTTGTAAAAGTAATGGGCTGCCAAATCCAATTGTTGTAATTTTGTGAGATATCGTGAGATTTCCCATTGAATGTGGGGTCTTAAACCCATTGCAATCAGCTGTATAGGGAAAGTTGTGCAATAATGTATACTAGAAAATACAAGGAATTACTATTTCCACTTTGGTCCATAATAATTAGGTAGACAACTAGATTCATTAATACTTTTAGTACTACCTTATTTGTTAAGTTTTTAATATTCTCCAACCTTGAGTCTTTGAATAGAAAAGGTGAAGGCTACAAGGGTCCCGGGTTTCTTTTTTGTACTTTATTTTTATACTATTTTGTGTCACGATTTGAATACTCTAACAGATTATTTTTTAATCTAACGGCGTGAGCTTATAGAGGTCATCATTCAGCGATACTTGATGCTTGATGCTACATAAATATAAAATTGATATATTATGCTCACTTTGGACATTGTTGAGTTTGGACTATATCTTTACAATTAAGGTTACATGATATATTTTTAACCTAGCTAGGGATTAGAATTACTCAATCATGCCTCTTGTACAGTATTTGTAGAAGTACCAAAACATGATAGTTTTGTTCAATAATGGCATAGATGCATTACAATTTACAATTTCAATGCAGTTCAAAAAATACACCCTATTTTATTATTTTATTTTTTTTAAGTAAAAAAATTATAACTTGATAGATTATAAAATTGGCTGCCAAATGTACTACTCATTTTGCAAAGCATTCAAGTGAACTACACCCTATTTTCATTTGAATGTAAAATATTTTCCTCTAGAACTTGAAAGTCAGTTCTAACCCGTGCAATATTCAAACTAGTAATTATCAAGATTTGATATTTGGTTGCGCCTTTTTGAAACCACATCTATTGAAAATTTTTTAATTTCAATATAACATTCAATTAATTTGAAACTACTACAAGATTTTATTGGTGATATGATTTTAATAGGAAAGATAATTGTCAACAATTACCAAGACCATTTGGGCATTTGCGGGTACGAATGTCATTTACAACATTAAAGTTTTATATTGAGTTTTAGCTAATTAAGTGGACACAAATACATATATGTGTATTACGTTGGTGAAGACGGATCAATTATTAAATTAAATTTAAATACATAAATAAATATTTTGCGACGTGGTAATGGACTAAACAAGTCGACTTAGACTATGTCACGCCTAGGCTTAAGACTTAGCCCACTATGCGCTTCAAGCTTACGCCCCACAAGCCCTACCAATTATGATGGGCCGAGTTTGATCAATTCGCCCTTTGCAGTTTTCTTTCTGATAATAAATTACATGTCAACTGGCATATTCTTTGGAGCCTTTTGGAGGGGAAAAAAAAGGAAAAAAAAAAATGCTAGTCCACTGCCCAGTACTTAACTCGGCATTATGCTGTCTCACGCAAACCCGACCCCCCCAAGGGTGGAGTCCACACGAACCAGTGAGCAAGCCTAATATGTTCAATCCAATGTCTTCTTTCTAATGATTTAAATTTTTAGATGAAATAATTCAAAAAATAATTGAGAAATTATTGTAACAAGAGTAGTGCTGCATTAATTAAAAAAAAAAAAAAACCAAAAACAAAAACAAGACAGATAACTCTAAACAATCAAGAAACGTGAACTTCCAGAGACTCTAGAAAAAGTCCAACACTCATAATCACAACAATTGACACTTAATAGTAATTAAGCTAAAATAACAACATTATTAAAATTAATGTCCCTAACAAATTACATAGCATTTATCAGTTAGTGCCCCCAAGTACCCCCTTGAGTTTCTTGATTTGAGCAATGTCAAGGAAAGTTGTCTTGGCAAGCAATTCAGTTGGCAAATCATTCTTAAAGAAAGCAAAATCTGTGATTTGGAGACCTGGGACTGAACTGCTAAAGCTAGCATATCCAAGAGCAGATGTAGTGCCAGAATTGATTTGGAAGTGCAATAATCCTTGTGGGAAAACCATGACATCTCCCTTGTTGAGAGTCTTGAGGTAGACAACATTCTCGAACGACGAAATGAAGCCGGCGCATATCGTGCCCTCAATGACGACGAGGATTTCGGAGGCGCCCGGGTGTGTGTGCATTGGAATGACGCCGTCCACCGCGAGGTCTAGCCGCGCGATGGAAACGCTGAGCCCGTTTACGCCGGGGAATTGGGGAGTGAATGCTGGTGTCACGGCGGCTTTGATGATGTTAGATGTGTTTCCAGGGACCAAGCCCGAGTATACAAAATCCTTTTCGGTGACGAGGGACGATTTCTTGCATGGATAGCCGGCAGGGCCATCGGGCAATGATAGGTCTGCGACGCAGAAATCGACTACCGAAGCCTGACATGAGGCAAAGAGGAGTGAAAAAATGTAGAGCAAAGGGATAAACATTTTGATTGAAAGTGTGTGTATGGTTTCTGTCTTGATATGGTTTTGTCCATTTATATAGACTTCAAAGTATTTTTATTTCAAATTCTACTGATTGTCATTAGAAATTGGCCATGCCCTTTTTCCATGCAATGCATACAATAAGCTGGAAGGAAAGGACAGATTCTTGGCTGTGCTGCACATGAATATGCCCTTTTCATCAAAGAAAATCCAAGAACTCTCTTTTGCATTGATATTTTGAATAATTAATTAATTAAGAAGCATATTCTTTGAATGAATTGTAATTTGGGTACTTTTGTTCATCACTTAAAGACGGTATAAAGGAAGTTTTACTCTCCTACAAGTATAAGAAAGAAGCATAGTCCTTTTTTTTTTTTCACCCTCCTTCAATCGTCTCTGGCTTTTCACATTCTACTTAAATTGCTTCTAATTATGACTTATACTTCTCATCATTACTCCCCGTTGTGGTTGGAGTCGCAGCTAAAGTGATATACTAATTATATGTAATGATCTTCTACACACCAAGCAAGAGTACTTTGAGTTCTTTTTGCGTTAAGCTTTCATAATTAAACATGACAACAAGCTCGTCCTTATTAGTCTGATACCATGTGTAATACGGTTAATTTTTTCAATTATTATAAGAATGGTTAGAATTAAGTGCAAATCAATCGAAAATAATTCACATAGAGGCTAGTTATAGATATTTAGAAAAATCTCAGCATGTGGTCCAATTTCACATGGAGAAGATAGAATGGAAGATATGGGGGCATAACAAGACATTTTGACAACCAATGAGTCTCTGCAACTCCATTTGTCATTACCTTTATTTGATTTGAAGGGTATAGCCCTAAAAACAAAATGTGTGGATACTATGACTTCCCTATCTTCAATGGCATTCATGCTCACTCATTTACTAAATTAGAAGCTTTTTCTTTCTTCACGCCTTCAATAGAAATTGTATCTCGTTGAAACGATATGTTAGTCAGAAATTTGAACCTTAACATGTCACATTTTCTCATTATAGCAACGAAGTCAAGTATCGGTCCTTATATCCACATAGAAGTCGAAGTTGCATGACTAACATATCCATAATTTTTCAATTTCATTTACTTGACATGTTTAACTAGAGAAATATTAGTAAATAAAAAGTTTTTAATTAAGTCTTAACAATACCTTTTAGAGTTATCCTACCGTATTAGTACAACTCTTCCTGAGAAAATGTGACATGTTAAGGTTCAAATTTCTGACTAATTCGATTCAACTTCAAAATCCACCTCCAGAATACATCAGGAATAATAGATGAATATATGATAGAAGCTAATACAAGGATTTAACTTATTTATTAAAAAAAAAAAAAACCAAACTACGAAGAATTCTTGCAGTTATATTCGAGAACAAAAGCAGGACCCATGAATGAGTATGTCTTGCATCTTCCGCAATTATAGCTTGGCTCTAAAAGAAATTGTCAAAATCTTGGATGGATTACACACGATATTAATTTAATTCAACTGGACTAAATTCACTTTTTTGTGTTGATACTTGACTGTGTTGTTTCATTGCGATACGTATATTGATCTTGTGAACATGAGTCATCAAGTTAATCCCAAAATCTATATTATCTATATTACACTCATAAAACTGTTGAGCCTTCTAGGAGAAGCTTTGTATTTGCCCGCCTAAATAAGTGCCCATTTTGATCTTTTTCTTTTTCTTATTAATGTTTTTGGCTATTTCTCAGGTTTAATTAATAGTTACATAGAAATTTGTTTATGCATTCAAACTCATCCTCTCTCTCTTTTAGATTTTTTATTCTTTTCACAAATACTATTTATTATGTAATGTAAGAGTATCCACATTGGTAGTGCTAATATTAACTATCCACATAAGTAAAAAGTAGAGTTTTTAGTGATGGTTAAAGGACACCTAAACAAATTAAATTTAACTATTAATTTGTGCCACATTGGTGATTATAAATAAGAGTGTTAAATTTAGTCATAAATTTAATAGTCAAATAGTGGACAAATCCCAATTTAATTAAAATGAAAAAAGAAGAAATAATACCACATAAAGTGTTAAGTTTGTTGTTAACTTTAATAATAAAACTAACAACTTGTTAAATTAAATGCTTTTGGTAGCTACTTTAACACCACCAATATAGATTGTTTTTTGAGTTGTTAACTAACAACTCCACTAACAACTTACTTTAACACTACTAGTGTGGATGCTCTAATAAATTATTGTGGATGTTGTCAATATGATCTATATTTTATTTTGGCATTTTTTAATGCTTTACTAAAGTTTAATACAAAAAAAGGCCAAAAATGGTTGAATTTTGTTCCATAATTTTCGCATAAACTATTTGAGACAAAAAAATAATAATTATTATTAATATATGTTTAACTCACTTAAAAACTAATTAAATAGATGAAGGTGGCTTGAACTATGGGTGCCAACAAATTGAGTACCAACAGTGAGAATAATAAATCAGGCGACTACAAAACGCGCCTACCCAAAGAAATTATTTTTGGTATTATATTGAAATAGAGTTCTCTCTCCCAAGAAATCCTAATTTTATTTTCTCCATTCCATAGTTTTTGGCCTTAATTAATTATGATCATCTCAAGTAAAAGAAAGGAGAATGAGAAAGGAGAGTGAATAATTTAATTTAACTTGCTGTGGATAAGTCATTTACTGAAAATTTACTAGAACGTGGCTCTTTTTTGTCCCAGTTAATAAGTTTTGATATTGTAAGTCACCGTTGGACATAAAATTATTGGTAACATTCAATGGTGTAGTATAATCTAAATTGTAGTAATATTAAGCTGAGATATTTTCATTTCTCTCACTATACTGCCGAGTATGAATGTCATCAAAATGTTATGTAGAACTTAACTTGCTTTGGACGGGTAAAGACTTTCTATAAAGTCAGGAGTGATATGGCAGGATGAAAATCCTTTTTTTCTCTTTTTTGAAGTACAATTATAATATATATTATAGCAGTTCAAGTGCGTATAAATATATATATCCTTCTGAAACACAACACGAAGTGGACTACAAGAAGCTAACAATACGAACCCCTATACATGGGACTATAAATTACATATAAAATAATGTATGTGCATATTATAAGTATGAGTATTAAACACGAGGCTTTAATTCTTTTTTTACTTTTGTGAGATGCATTAACTTGAAGCCATCCTCTTAACCCCACCAACCAACCGTTCAAGTTTGCTACTTGCCTCAGTCATGTTTCTTGGATAATTATGATAATATATAAAGTTAAGTTGATTTTTATTGTTTCATTTACTGCTTGAATTACTTTTGCAATAACATGTAACATTTAGTAATTTTAAGGCATGTTGCTAAAAGGGGCAAACGATAATTTCTAAGTTATTGGTCGAAGAACATGTTTATTCAATTTGGTTTTTGAATTTTGTAATTTGGAATTATTCGGGAAAATCTTAATATAGGATGAAAATATATCAAATTGCTTAAATTGCTTGAGTTGCTATCCAATTAATTGTCCTTCTCTTTTTTGTTTCTGTTTTTTTCCTGGGTCTATAAATTTTAGAAAGTGTACTTTTCCGCAAATGGCAATGTTTGTGGAAATGAGGAAATACGTTTTGTAGCACCCCGCGAAAGTTTGAAAAATTCTATTTTGACTTAAATCTCGAATAATGATTTACTATAAGAACTCGGTGAGTAATTTTACGGATAATTAGCCGAGACATGCTATAATAATTTAAGAACATCTTTGTAATCAGTTAATTAGCCGTGAGACTTGATAGGAATATGGGAACATTCCTTTATGCTCTAATGAGGATGAAAAAGCGATTTCTTAAACTTGTATCAACTACATTCATTGGTTGGTAATGTTGCCAAAAGAAAGACAAAGACTAATCGGGTGACATGTTTGAAACCAAAGAATGGTTAAAACGAGAAAAAAGAAAAATGTAATAGTATAGGGGTATAGTCAAAAAGCCAAGGACTCAATTATAGAATGTATTAAGTTGAAGGGTTCATTAAGTGAAAGATAGAAAAATCTAGAGAATGCTTGGACCATTAGATTTGCTCACATGGATAAAATGAGAAGACACTTGGCATCTTTAATAATAAGAATTCTCATGAATTTCCAAATGAACTTATTTCTATTGACTAGGTATTAATGCCTTAGAGACAATTTGGGGCATTTTCATTGGTAGAATCCAAAGACTTTCAGAAAATAATTAGGGGAAAATCGTCCATAAATTGAGGAGGGCTTAGAACACCCTTAAAAAGCCTTTAAAAACACTTTCTTTGCCTCCCAAACCAAGCTTCCTTTATATACATTCAAAACCCTACTTGGAAAGCTACTTTAGTTGAGGATACTCAAGGATTTGAAGATATTTGGCCACAAAATAAACATCCACTAATCTCTAAAAAGGGACAAGAGCAAGGTAAGTAATTAATGTCTTGGTTTCCATTGGCATGCCATCACTTTGTGAAAAGAATTATTATTTGATGTCTTAAGATGATAAGAAACAGAATGTTTTCTTGCATACACATTACTAGTATTGCCCTACCCGCTCTGTAATGAATTGCTTTGAATTGTTCCCATGCTATGACTTATTCCATGACCCCAGGATAGGAACGATTAGTATGGCGTCTGATTTGATCGATAATGTTCTTTAAGACTTCGATAAGGGTCAACTGGAGTTATTGTGGATCCATGTATCATTGTATTGCCTTGAGCAATTCGGCATTTGAATGATATTATTGTGCGCCACGGGTAGTAGGAGATTCTAGTGTTTGGGCCCTATTAAGCATTTGAAAAGGTTTGTGCATCATTTACTTATTGAACTTGTGATTGTAAAATGGCTTTCTTTAAACCCCTTGGCAAACCAAAATATTATGTTACTTACGGGGTACCTAGTACTCACTCAATGTTTAACTATTTTTTTGTAGATGCTCATCCGCAAGGTATACGAAAGGCAAGCCGAGACTTGGAGTGAAAATGCAAGTGGGAATAGGATATCACAAGTAATAGAGACGGATTTGTGGGGTTACTATGAGGATGCCCCGCAATTTCTCATGTATTTAGGCACTACATATGAGCTTAATGTATATTGTGCCTACACTCATGCCCACATCTATCATGATAAGTTTATGGTTGATAAATCTATGTTTTTCACTTAATATGATAATATGATATTAGAGTAAACTAGGTACTTGCATATGTAACACTTAGTGTGTACTATAATGAATGACTTTTGTATGGATTGGAAACCTATTTTCCATGTAAAGGTTTTCCAATCCCATGACTCGGCAAGTTATGAATAAAATAAGTTTGCTAACATAATTTGTTTTTTATGCAAATTTTGATATAGTGTGTAGTAAACACGAGTAAAAGATAGATAACCAAATTTATTTCCTAATTAATTCTAAAATGAGAAAAGAAAAGAGGCTTATGAGAGTTAGATTATTTCTAACGTGATGAGTTTAGTCATAAAAGTTACTTTGGAATCTAAAACTATATAATGATCAACCAAATTGTTCTGTTGTCTCATCCTGCATTGTAAATATGAGCTATCAACTACAAAAGTAAACCACTTAATAAGAAAAAAATTGATAAGCAAAGGGGGTTGTGACACTTTTGTTTTCTTATATGTATTTTTAATGTAGGGACTTGCTTTTTTTAGAAAAGACCTACTAAATCAATGTCCCTCTTTCTTTCATTTTTTAATATTTTATTTGTTGGTTTCACGATGTTTATTTTAAACATACAATGATTCCAAAGTTCAAGCCTTTGTAGAGTCTAAATATGTAATTCAACACTTTGTTGTTGCTTTAAATATGCACGCAGAAAAACTAGAAGTGTGGCTGGGAAGGATGGATGATTTTTTTGCATGATAGTTTAAAGTTCATAGTATTTTATGCACTAATTTGTAGCAGTTTATCATTGCGTACTAATAGAGCATTTGATTTTTTTTTTTGGTATATATATTAATGTGTAGGATGAGATTTGAGAGTAGGCTTATCAAACAATATATAGTTCTACTTATGCGTTATACATGAGTGTATTTCTCTGGCCATTAAAATAAGGATAATAGATGTATAACAAAATACTATGGATGACTTTGATTTAATAATTAGTGCCAATTATCAACTTGCTAGTCCAATATAATAAATTCAAGGTTGTACTTTATCAAATAATTGTTTAATAATAATATTGTTGAAGTTGAACTTGATGATTGAAATTTCAGTTATATTACTTATAAATATTAATTGTTTTATTAGATTGTGCATAATTATTTAATTGTTACGAGACTTAGAAACATGTTTTGATTGGCTAATTTTCTTTTTCCAAAATATATTGCAAGTCATGAAGTTTTTCATCTTAAGGATTTTGGGAAAGGAAAAAAAGTAGTTTTCAATTATCAACATATGTATTATCTAGAGTTAAAAATGACAAATAGATTTTTGAGAGTTGATATCACTTTTATTGGGTTTTCAGTATTTAACATTTATAAGAATTTGATGCTAGACAATATTATTTCACTCTAAAAAGTTGTTTGATAGATAAATTTAGACTCTTCCATGTAGCCCTGTGCCTTTTTGCTTCTCTCGTGGAGAAATGTTATTATGCCAAAAGTAAAATAAAATGAAGTAGAAAGGAAATTAGATGGTAAAATATTTTCACTTTTAATGAATTATTTGGAGAAAAGACAATTGTATTATGTGGAGAATTTTTGGGAGATTCTACCGGTTGTTCCAAAAAGCACAATGCAAGATATTGTTCATACAACTATAAATTCATTTTATTTATTCCATTCCTGTAACGATCCACTATCTTACTATTATATGTTTTTATCTTTTATAATAATGTTATCAATTCCGTTCCATTAATTATTTTATTCTTGAATCATTATAACTTCAAAAAGATATTATTTCCTGTGCACCGCATGGGTGGTATAACTAGTTGTGACTATACAATTGTTTTTTTTTTTTTTTGTGACATTACAAAGGGATTGAATAGGAAGAGAATCGAACCATTGACCATGGGTGTAAACAACCAACAAGGGATTGCACTATACTACAAAGGTCTTGACTTATATAATTGTTGAGTTAATAACAACAATTTTATTTTTAGTTTTTAAAAGCCATTTGCACTTTCATGGGTAAACCTTTTTGTCTTGGCTTATACTTTCTCCTCTTTATATTTTCCAAGGTTTTTTTTTTTTAAATGAAAACCGAATGTTATTGATAGAAAATGAGCTACAAGACACTCCACAGGAGCCACACGGGGTGAGACAAACACAACAACACAAAAATGACAACAACTAAGGGGTTGTTTGAACCACTTTATTTTCTCCCTTTATAAATTCACCTACTATGATTTGACTGTTGATTTGACAACTACTCAATAATCACCACACATTTCAAATTTTAATTAAATCTCCACCACTCATTTCCACTCATTATAAATTTTCTTTATAAATTGCAAAAATAAAGAAATTCAAACAAGTTCTAATACACGAAACAATAACACAAAATAAAAGACAGACACAAACTAAGGCCCATAAAGCAAAACCCAACAGAAGGGCCGATGAACCGGACAACAAGAAACAAGAAAGCAATAAAAGAAATACACAAACAAACTCAACATAACAATAAAGAAGAGACACAGCAGAATCAACGCCCGGATCTAAGAAAGCCCAGACACAGCAATAAGAAATAAGCAAACAGAACGCCAAGACAACACGCATTAGGAGACAACGCTGGATCTATTCATGGAATGAAATCAATATCCTCCGCTTGCAAGCTCTCGTACCCCAGTCGATTCACATGAGCATTGGTAAACACAAAGAAGATAAGCCTCGCATTTTTTGTCAAGCTTGTTGAGAAGGATATGCCTCTCCAACTGGCGCTTAGGAAGGAAAGGGTTGAGTTTTGAGTTGATGGTGAAATCCTCGAGTACGTTCAACAGAATAGCGTCGCAGACGAGTTCATGGTGTTCATCCTCAAATATTTCGAATGACAGAATGAGCTCTTTTTTGGCCAAAACTGAGATTGGGCTAGGAAAAAAGGTATTGGCATATGGATATGGATCCAAGATAATATCGAGGGTAGCTTTTAGGTGAATGGCAGCGGGTAGAATTCACCGTTTCATTGGTCCATTGAGGATTTCGAGGAAAATCTATAGCAATCGCCTTTCGGGTTAATTTCGCAAATCGTCCTCAATCTTTAGGTTAAGAACCGGTTTCGTCCCTAACCTTTTTTAAGACACACCACAGCCCCCAACCTTTCAAAAATGCACAAAAATAGTCCCTATTGCTACTATTCCGCCAAATTTTTATAAAAAAGATGATTATACCCCCATAAATATTTTAAAAATTTTTTTAAAAATGTTTAAAAATAATAAAAAACTAAAAAACCCACCCACCCCAGCCGGATGGTTCATTCCGGCGGCCAAAAAGGTGGGGTGAATCCCTCCCATTTTGCTGCCATTTCTGGCAGCAGGGGGGATTCACCCCCCATTTCTGCCGGAATTGGCAGCCATTTCCGGCAGCTTTTTGTTGCCAGAAATAGTAGCAAAATGGGGGGGGGGGAGAGGGGAGGATTCACCCCCCATTTGGTTGCCATTTCCGGCAGTATTTTACTGTCAGAAATGGCAGCAAAATTGGGGGGGGAGATTCACCCCCAATTTCTGCCGGAAATGGCAGCTATTTCCGGCAGCATTTTGCTGCCAGAAATGCAGCAAAATGAGGGGGGGAGGGGATTCACCCCCATTTCTGTTGGAATTAGGTTGCCATTTCCGGCATCATTTTGCTGCCAGAAATGGCAGCAAAATACGGGGGATTCACCCCCCCCTTTTTGAGATC
>CAVNYN010238429.1:0-14653 GCA_963692815.1 Nyctanthes arbor-tristis | reverse complement strand
TGAAAATAAAAAGGAAGAATGGAAAGAGAGACAAAAATAGAGAAGCTTAAGATCTGATTAGTCATATTGATGCCAGTGTCTATACGGATGCACACATATGAGAGAAATAATCACCCGCCATCCTCTAGTGACCCAGAGAGATGGATAACTTGGATGAAAAATCGATTATAAGCAACAAGCATAGAGTTAAAAGCTCTCCATTTTGGCTCTTTTCTCTCGGCTGCTGATCCTCTATCTTTCACTTCAATGCCCATATATTTGTACACCAAAAATTATCATAATTCCTATATATGATTCCCAATTCTAATTGCACAAGCTATTCTTTCCCATAACAACTAATAATTCCTCTTCTAATTGGGACTCTCCTTCCTTACGGAATTATTATAATCATATTTCTACTTTGGTCATCCAACTTGTTAATTTTTTAAGGCAATTCCACAAATGTGGATACTAGTTTCTACATTGATGCACACATGTGAGAGAAAGCAAGAGAGAGATAATCACCCCCCGCGCTCCTCCAACGATCAAGACAGACGGATATCTTGGATGAAAAACACAAGACCAGAATTCGTTCCCGTCGTTAGGGTTGAGCTCGTGAATGCACTCTCCAGATCCGAGTGACCAAACCTTAATCCTATCCGCACTGACTGAAGCTAACAGGTTTCCATTTTGATCCCAACAAAGGCACCAGACATAGAGAGTATGCCCCTAACAAACAGGCCAAAATTTCAGTTAGTTAAAATTTATTTGTCAACTGAGCATCAAATTAAATGCATAAAATATCAACAAATTGCACGCTTTAATTCGCGATGCATAAACAACTCTTTGCATGAAATTATGGATGTACAGACCTGGAATGAATGGATTTGCGTGTCAGTTTCAACATCAAAGATGGACACCCCTTTGCGTGAGGCTGCAGCCAACATCTGTCCGGTTATTGATTGAAATCTAACAACCTGCCCGCCTCGTTGCTGCTTAAAACATCACTCGAACATCATCATACAAGGGAGAAACAAAGGAAGTAAAAACAAATTCATGATCAGCAGCAGCTTGGCCACGAACCTGTGAAATCCGAGCACATGAGAGTTCATTGATACTCCAGTAGCCACTTTGGTCGTCGTCATCACAGAAACAAAACACGTCATTCTTCTTGGGGTGGAAATCGAGGGACCTCACATGGCTCGTGTGTCTTGTATATGCCTGCAGGCAATAGCTTGGCTACAAATAAAATTTAAACTGGATAAGTATATGTTGGTCAGGGCAAATAAAAAAGGCGGCCACAAAATTATCAGACGAGGAAATAGAAATCATTGTTACATTGGCTGCATCCCACAATCTGATAGACTGATCCTCTGAAGAAGTCAAAAATTGAGTAGAATTGGGCCGGAAACGGACATCTGTAATATACATTTGATGTTCTTCTGGAGTGGTTTCTACTTGCAGAGTATCCATGTTCCAAAGTACAACCTAGTGCATGAAACAAAGAATCATTAAATTAAATCTCTAGTTACTCAAGTAGCATGATTCCTTAATCGTCATTAGCGCAGAGCAGAGAATTATACCTTTCCGTCGCCACCAGCAATAGCCAGCAACTTCCCATCCGAAGAAAAATGGCAACAAATCATCTCGTCTCTATTCCGTACACAGCCGATCTCTTGAAAGGTAAAACCCAAAAATGATAATATGTGTGGGGGGTGGGGGTGGCGGGGTGAATAAATAAATAATGTCCCGCTTGTAGCAGATTTCACATGTGCAAAAAGGCAACTGAATACTACCTTTCAAAGTTTCAGGTTTGTGCTCACTAAGATTGTCTTCTAGGGAGCTGATATGTTTAAAACATTCCAGATCATCCTATAGAAAAACACATAGAAGTGAACAAAATTTGTCCCTATGAAATACAGTTATTTAACAAAATCAACTGAGTGAGTACAAAGTAATGTAAGGATCAATATGTGGCACAGATTCATGAGCAACATGCTATGTGGCCTATGCCTTATTTAAACCTGGAGAAACTCCATGAATGATTCATCTCTACATTCCACCTAGCTAGCTATTGTTTTCAGAAATTGAGTTCACTAGAACCAACATGTTGCAATTGATCCTGTTATTGAGAGGTCCATCTTATAATAAATTAGTAACTTAAGCAATTTAACCAAGGGGGCTTGTTCTAGTGTAAATTAAGACTAAAGAACAAAACCCTTAATATATGATTGGGCTTTGAGTCATCATTCCTACCCGTATGATTCCAAGTTGAAATTCTAATATTAATGCATTCTTTTCTATTTAAACATGACATGACTGTCCTAGATAATTCTACAAGACCCAGAAAATGACTTGCACCAGTTGTGGACTAGAGACGCTAGACTCACCACCAAGGCATTGTCGACTTTTTTTATCTACAAAGTCCTGATATGGTCATTTTAGACCTACAAGAGTTTATAAAAATTTTGGCAAAATTTTTATTGTAATATATGAACTTTACCAACCTACAATTCACTTATAATTAAATCCTCAAACAACAATGCACGCCTAGACAATTTAGGCACCTCTCAACCTTCTAAAACGCCAATTGAAATAATAATAAAATTAATAGAAATCTTACTCAACTCCCTAGAATGTGTATATTCCAAAACATACGTATCTTACATACATGCCATGCATCTCATAAAAATATCTATATTATAGCCCATCAAGGTATGCTCAAAAATCCAGCTCACTTCCTATAATATCCCTTCCCCAGGGAGGGGGAATAGGGAGGAGCTTGTGACTCGATGCGTGAATGGTTCAAAGATAAAGAAATTTGTTATATAATTTAAAAAATCTAAAGATAAAACTAAGAAATATTTTAATAGAGAAGGAAAATAGAAGAGAGGAAATTTCTAATCCTTAACTGACGATGAAACAAAGAATACAAGCACTCCCATTTATAGAATGGCCATTAGAATGTTATATCATAATTATAATTTACTACTTGATAAACCACTTGCTTTTGCATAATTATTAAAAATTTTGTAAATATTGTTTCAAGAATTTCTGAAGCATAGAACAATTTAATTAAATTGGCATGCTTGCTAGAAAGAACAAGTGCTAACAAAGTCACGGAGTTTACCTTTCTCGTCTTGGAAACGCTTGTAAGCCTTTTTGTAACAGGTATTTCATTTCGATGATCAAGCTGTTCCTGTATTAGCTTTGCTGAGCGTGTAAGTGAATGGTCGCAGTCTTGCACTACAATGGAATGTAGAAATTGAATTTCTCTAAAACTGGAAGGGATCTCTATCAAATATTTGCATCTCCTGAGGACTAGGCACTCAAGCCTGGGAAAGTTATGTGAGCTAGCTATCCAGACCTCAATGTTAATATCTTCAAGTAGCAGAAATTCTAAATTGTAAAATTGGCCTCGTTCTACTTTCCAAATGCGCTCAATGAAAGAGTCTTTTTTGAGTTTTAGCACTTTCAGACTTGACAAATAACCAACAATCGACATGTCGCTCCCTTGAAGCCTACAACCACTTAATGTGAGACAGCTCAGCTGATTGAAGAAAGGCTCCGTCTCGAAGAAGGACAAGCGTGAAACGCAATAAAACTCGTCAATATCTAATTTATGATCCTTTTGGACCAGTACTTGTAGGAATTCATCATCCAGCTCTTGCTGTATTGCTTTTGCTGATTGCACAAGTCGATTACCACAAGCATGCAACTCAATTGATTCAAGAGTTGTAATTCCTCCAATACTGCTAGGAATCTCCTCCAAATCATAGCAATTCTTGATGACTAAGTGTCGAAGGCTTCGAAAATGAATGCCGTCTACTATCCATTGCTCCAGATAAACATTATCAAGTAGCAGAAATTCTAGATTTTCAAATTCCCCTTCATTAGGTTCCCAGATTGGCCCACTAAAAGCATTGTCTTTGAGTTTCAGCACTTGAAGTTTCCGCAATGAACCCACAACCTCCATGTCTTCCCAAGGAAGTTCGCCACCGGTGATAGTCAACTTTTGTAGCGTTGTTGGAAGAGTGATATTCTTGAGGAAAGATGGTGGTGAAATGTCAAAGGAAAATTTTAAAACTTCAAGCTTATGTAGAAAGAAGAGATTTTTGAGACAGTAATCTCCCCAGTCAATTGGTTCATCTACATAATGAATTCCCAATTTTACTAGATTTGGGATTCTCTTCACAACCTCATCCGTACACCGAAAGTTGTACACCATTGAGAGTGTTTGTAGATTCTCAAGAACAACGATAGAATTTTCTCCATTAGTTTTTGAACTAGGAGGATCTGGAAGATTTACAGTTGTGTCCAACTGGACGTGCATCACCTCTGCCATCTTCCATATCTCTAGTTCTAGTGGAAGAATCTGTACACATTTAGAAGTTTTAGGAGATTTTCTAAGAACTAAAGTCTGTAGATTTCGACATCTATGTATGAGTTTAAGAGAGTGCATATCATCACGAGTTGCAAAGATGTAGCGCAGGTTAACTAGATTTGGAATTGGACTTCCTATCGCTAGATGTGAAACTCTGAGAAGCTCAAAATAGGAAGTTAGATAAGGAGGGATACATAACCCATTGAAAGATAAAGCAGACCTTGTTAGTGAATGTGATCGTTGCTGATAACCGAAAAATCCTTTTGATTTGCCACCTAGAATTGAACGGCGCACACAAGGGCCACTGAGACATCTACTCAAATCATTGACATCAAAGAACGCCACCTTTTTTGCTTCTGTCATGCAAAAGTCCCTTAAAACATCATGGATCTTACACGTTTTAATTTTTCTAGTGGAGCTAGTCTTAGAAACCATAATAAGATTTCGATTGATAAGATCCAACAAGTAATTTTGAGCCCTTTCAAAGCTCAAAGGTTTGACTAACCGCTCCGCAATCCATAATCTAGTAAGTGACGACACTTGGATATCATAATCTTCTGGAAACACTCCTAAATAAAGAAAACACCCTCTCAAATGATAAGGCAAATGGTAATAACTTAAAGACCATATCTTTGAGAATCTTTCATCATTTGAAGCCAACATTGAACCTTTTAGAATTTCTTCAAATTCTATCCATTCCTCCTGTGTTCTAGTGATATTTGAGAGGAGCCCTGCCAAAACCACAATTGCAAGTGGAAGTCCCTTACAATGTTGGACAATTGTCCTCCCAATTTTCTCTAATTCATAAGGGCAAGAATCATTTCCAAACACCCTTTCACACAATAATTTCCAACTACAATCATTACTCAGAAGATTTATGCGATGAAGATAAAGATTTGGTTTGAAATGAGCAGCCACATTGTCTAACCTTGTGGTTAACATAATTCTACTTCCATTATTGTCATTTGGAAACAAAAGCTTTATGTGATCCCAAACTTCAGTACACCACACGTCGTCCATCACACAAAGAAACCTCTTGCCTTTGAGATTTTTGTACACACGTTCTTTACTTTCTGCTATCATTTTCTTCTTTTCCTCTTGATCCGCACTATCAACGGGCTGGATCACATGACCTACGAGGTCTTGCAAAATTTTTTGTAGAATTTTTCAATGCTGTAGGATTGAGATATTGTGGTCCAAGCACAAGTGTCAAAATGATCTTTAACACATGTATCATGATAAATCTTTTGGGCAAGTGTGGTCTTACCAATTCCGCCCATGCCAACAAGTGCAATGGTTTGTAGATCTCGTGGGCCTGAATATAGTTGAGTCCTAATCTCCGACAAGTCATCACCAAGACCCACCATGGTACTATCCTTGCCATGTCTTGGTGATTCAACTGATACTGCAGTTGAACTTGGTTGTTGCTGATCTTGTATAGCTCTTTCGTCTTCCATAATCTGCATCATTCTATCCTTTGCAGCACTGATATCTTCTAAAACTTTCTCAATGTTTTCATTGAAGGTTGTGAAGCTCTCACCCCGTTGACTTGCCGGAACTTCCAAGAGAAATCGCTTCACAACTTGAGATTCAATGATGTCTTCAGCGAGATAGGATGCTTCTATGATTTCTTTCTCCAAACACTCCATTTTCTCATTGGTTTTAGGTGAGGATTTTTCAAGTAGTTGTTGCAATGAATTGATTTGCTGGAGGAGGGATTCAAGTTTTTGTTTCTCACCGAGAATCAGGTAGGAATGATCACGATTCAAAGTCTGTTCGAGAATTAGGGAAAGAGAGAGAAGAGCAGCATAAGCCATGTAATAGTATCCTCTTATCTATGGTTTGTGCCTCTGAAATTATTGATGCAAGTAGCTTTATTGTACCTCTTCCTTTTTCTTGGCAAAGTCCACCTTTTTTTTTTTTTTTTGGTCTTCGATGAAGACTGACCAACCCAGCGGGTCTCCCCATGTCACATATGGGAGGGTGCAAGCATGTGGACCACAAGTTGCGTGCAAGTTTCCTAAAGTTTCCCTATCGTTGGCATGGAAACTCGCGTTTTATATGATTTTCAATCTTCTTAATTAATTAATTTGATTTTTTAGATCATCAAGGATTAATTCAGTGCTTTTTGGTTAGGTGCTTTACCTTTCCTCGTATTAATTAATCATCCACGTTTGGAAGGTGACTATATCATACTTCCTAAACGTCAAGTAAGGAAACTTTTGTATATGTACTAATTAATTTATACATTTTCATGAATCACAGACTGCCGTTCTAGCTGGTGAATCCCATTATGAGTTTTCCTACTTAAAGAACACAAAGAACACCCCTCTGGCTCCGCCTCTAGTGCTAGATTTACTGGTGTGAAACTCATAACCAAACTATCTGTCACTTGGATTATCAAGTTGTACAAGGACTAATAACAAACCTTTCTTAACACATGCCCATGATGTGTGCACTGCATTTGGTAAACCAATTAAACTAATAAAATTGACACATGGTACAATCTTTTTTTCAACAGATCAAATCACTTTTACATCAATACAAATTATCAGACCAAACAGGATTGTCACTCTTTCATTTGAATTCAATTACATGATGCCAACTCACTTGACGCTGATAAGTGGGCATCATGTAATTCGAAGCCTGACTCCGAAAATCCAAGAGATACCTTTTCACTCATTTTGATTGTATTGCCTTCATTTCACAATGATCATCCAATTTCCCTTTTTTCATCCGTTTCAAAATATGGTTCACTTTCCTATTAAAAATGTAGTTAGAATATTAATTTTCTTTTATACTCATATTTAATGTGCACTATAAGTGTAATATTTAATAACTGAAAGGGTATATTAGGGAAATAATTCTAAATTTGACCTTTCTAGCACTATTAATTCTACTTTTCTTAATATTTGTAAAAATTCGATTTGACCATCTCTATAGGACGGAGGTAGCATCCCTGTGCATATGAGTGCTTTCTTCTAGAGTACATACACATTTATATATGATTAATCACTACAAGATTTATGTTAATATTTGTCTTGATCTAAGTTTTGATGCTGTATATGTTATGAATTCCTCATGATATTAGTGGTGGAGCATGTAGAAGGAGACATGTTTGAATGTGTTCCAGAGGTGAAGCAATCTTGATCACGAAGGTCAATTCTCCTCTCTGAATACACTTAATTATTAGGTGTTTTTAAAGCAAACTCTTTTGCACACATTTTCATCTAGTTCTACTCAGAAGTGATCTGGTCTTGTTATGGCTATTTGGAATTTGATTTTCCGATTTAAGTTAAAAACATTTGAAGTCAAATTAATTATTTAATTCAGTTATGGTATGATGATGTAGAGCATCCTTCAAGATTGGAGCAATGAACATTATTTGAAGTTATTGAAAAACTGTCGAAAAGCTATAAAAGTGTCCTTGGTTATACGTATGAATTATGATGGCTATAAAAGTGCTGGATTTACTAGTGTGAAATTCATGTGTTTCTATTTTTAAGAAATTAATGTCTTTTCTATTTTTGTAATGAGTTGTGCTATTTGTGAAGATCAGTTAAAAGTGTAAGATTGGCGGGCACATTTTGCAGGAATACATTATCCAATATAAAATCTTCGATTTCGCTTTACATACGATGGCGATAAGCATGTTTGTGATTGCACTTCTTGTTATGAATTGAATGCTTCTGTTCATAACCCTATTCATTTAACAAATTAATATATAAGCATTTCTTTAACAAATATGCCAAAAGGATTCAATGATTTAACCGTGGAGCAAATTTTAGTACGAATTTCATAAATATGAATATCAATGAAATCAAGCTGCAAACCAAATGATGATTGGTTAACTGAACCATTACACCGAGTCTAGCTCTCTAGTAGAGAGAAATTTTTTTGAAGATTTGCTCTTTAAAGGACGCAATGTGGAACTTACCATTCAAGTCCCTTGTACCATAGCAGGAGAAAACACCCTGTTTTGTAAAGTAAAGAATATGATTTTATTTCCACAACTTAATCGAATTGTCGAAACTTGCCCTTGTGCGCTGGAACTGTCATGCTTTTGTTCTCAACCATGTTCCACAGGTCCAAAGACTATTCCAAGTAAGAAACAAAGCATTAGTTAATTGCATACTTGAAGGATAAAGCAGCAACCAAGAGAGATTGAAGCAAAAGGAGACTTAGAAGCATTAGATCTTATTTAGGTCGATTAGGATCCCTGAGCATCTAATTAATCATATTGAAGCCAGTTTCTATAATGATGCACATATGTGAGTGAAACCAAAAGAGAGATAATCACCCCCATCCTCCCATGACCAAGAGAGACGGATATCTAGGATGAAAAACACAAGACCAGAATCCGTTCTTGCTGTTAGCATTGAGCTCGCGGATGCACTCTCGAGACCCCACTAACCAAACCTTAACGCTGTCCAAACTGACTGAAGCCAACAGATTTCCATTGAGATCCCAACCACTGCACTTGACAGTGTTAGTATGCCCCTAACAAACAAGACAAGACAACTTTTCAACGTTAAAATTTATATATACCGATCATCAAACATATAAAATATCCAACAAATTTAAGTGAAATTATGGATGTACAGACATGGAATGAATGGGTCTCTATGTCAGTCTCAACATCAAATATCGACACCATTTTGCCTGAGGACGCAGCCAACGCCTGCCCAGTTATTGGGTGAAATCTAATGCATTTCTAGCCTCTTTGCTGTTTGAAACACCAAGTAAAAACAACTCAAACATTATATTAGGGAACTTGAAGAGAAACAACAGATAACTCAAAAGCGAAAAACAAATCCATGACCAGCAGCTTGGCGACAAACCTTTGAAATATGAGGACTTAAGAGTCCATTGATACTCCAATAGCCAATTTGGTCCTTGTTATTGTTGAAACAAAACAGATCATTCTTCTTGGGGTGGAAATCAAGGGACATAATATGGGCTGTATGCCTTGTATGCACCTATAGGCAACATCTTGGCTTTGAATACTGCCTTTGAAAATTGCTGGATTGAGCTCATTAAGATTGTCTTCTTGGGAAACAACATACTGAAAATCTTTTAGGTCATCCTATAGAAAAATACATAGAAGCGAACAAAATTTATCTCTAAATACACACTATAAGAAAAATAATATTTTACAACTAATTTTTCAAGAATAATTCTATGTAGCACCAGTGGTGCTTGGCATCAGTATATGTGGCAACTAATGTGGCATTGAATGATAAGTGAAATTAAATGAATGAATAAAGGGCCCACTTGATTTAGCTTATCAGTAAATGCCACCTTGATATAGTACCAAGTACCAGTGGTACTAAATAACATTACTCATATTTCAATGACTAAGTAATTTTGGTTGTTGAAACATATTATTTACAACAAAGTTTAAATTTCCATCATAGAAGATTAGTGGTGATCTCAAAGAATAAGCCCTAACAAAGTTGGAGAATTTACCTCTTTCATCATGTAAACATTTTTTAGTTTTTTTGTAACAAGTCCTTCATTTCCATGACCAAGTTGTTTCTCACGTACTCATTTTGCTAAGTGTTTAATTAACTGGTTACAGTCATGTACCATGATGGAAGGCTGAAATTCCATTTATGCAAAACAACAAGGGATCTCCATTAGATAATTGCATCTCGTGAGGACTAAACGCTCAAGGCTGGGGAAGTTATGCGAGATAGCTATCCAGTACTCAATATTTGAATAATGCTCATCATTTGAAGCCAACACTAAATCTTCCAAATTTTCTTCAAATTTTATCCTTTCCTCTTGCTTTCTAGTGACGACTGAAGATGCCCTGCAATCACCACAACTGTAAGTGGAAGTCCTTTACAGTGTTGGACGATTGTTTTCCCAATTTTCTCTAATTCATGAGGGTAAGAATCATTTCCAAAAACCTTTTCACACAATAATTTCCAACTACAATCATTACCCAGAAGATTTATGCAATGGAGATAAAGATTTGGTTTAAAATAAGCAGCCACATTGGCTAACCTTGTGGTTAACATAATTCTACTTCCATTATTGTCATTTGGAAACGAAAGCTTTATATCATCCCAAACTTCAGTACACCACACGTCATCCATCACAATGAGAAGCCTCTTGCACTTGAGAATTTTATACACATGTTCTTTTTACTTTTCTCTTGATCTGCACTATTAACAAGATGGATCATATAACGTACAAGGTCTGGTAAAATTTTTTGTAAAATTTTCTCAATGCTGTAGGATTCAGATATTGTGGTCGAAGCATAAGTGTCAAAGTGATCTTTAACAAACGTATCATGATAAATCTTTTCAACAATTGTGGTCTTACCAATTCTGCCCATGCCAACAAATGCAATGGTTTGTAGTTCTCATGGGCCTCTACTTAGTTCAGACTTGATCTCCAAGAAGTCATCACCAAGACCCATTATTGTAAAGATTCTCTCCACTTTGATATGATATTGTCTGCTTTGGGCTTGGCCTGCACCATTTTGCTTTTGAACTATCACCCAAAAGGCCTCATGTTAGATGGAGTAGGTCTCTTAGCTTATAAAAAGGTCTCTCTTTCTCTACTCAAGCGATGTGGGATTGAGACTGTCACAATCATCCCACCTAAGGCGCCTAACGATTTCATTGGTCACACTTCCGGTTGGGCTCTATTCTAATGCCATCTGTAATGACCCGTTCCACGTTGACATGATATTATTCATTTTAGGCCTAGGCCTTACGGTTTTGCTCTTGAGCTATCATACACAAGGTCTCATGTCAGATGGAGTAGGCCTCTTAGCTTATAAAGAGGTCTCTCTTTCTCTACCCAAATAATGTGAGATTGAGACTGTCACAATCACCCCACCTAAGTGGGCCTAACATCCTCGTTGGCCACACTTTCAGTTGGGCTCTGCTTTGATACCATCTATAATGACTTGCTCCATCTTGACATGATATTATCTACTTTGGCCCGCAAGTTTTTGCTCTTGGGCTCTCACGCAGAAGACTTCATGTCAGATGGAGTGGGTCTTTTAACTTATAAGCTGGTCTTGCTTTCTGTACACAAATGATGTAGAATTGGGGTTATCACAACCGTGGTACTTTCCCTAACTAGTCCTACAATTGAACTTGGTTGCTGCTGATCTTGTCACTACTACAAAAAAGTATAATGGATGTCGGTTGTGACGTAGACGCATATGTAGCAGACGCTCATTCTCAAGTAACAAGCGTCGGTTGTTGACTGACGCCTAAATGTAACAATGGGCATTGGTTGTGTAGAACAACTGATGCCTATTGACTTATTTAGGCGTCGGTCATCAGATTGAGACCAACGCCTATTGTAATACATAGGCGTCTATTTTGACCTAACAACTGACGCCTATAACAATTATTTTTTTAAATTTATTCTTAGGCATCGGTTGTGGTCAAACAACCGATGCCCTTATAATTTGTTTTTTAATAGCACTAGAAATATCTATTGCCATTCTATGAAGCTAGAACAAGAAATGCACCCAATTCACAACCAAGAAGAATTTCCAGCACCAAGACTAGCTATTTTCATATACTTTAATACAATTATGATGACCAACTTAATATAAAAGAATGAACAATCAATAACTACTACTTCATAAATTAGCATTGAAAACTAACGTAAACAAACCATTAATTAAAATCTGACCATACTGCATGTAGATCTAAGTACTCCAAACATCAATAACTGTTAGACTATATATTCTACTACTCCAATCATCGCCATATTTTAATATAAATTTAACTACAATCAATAACTAATTCAAGCAATATTAGCAACAATGAAATCTACAAATTAAGCAAAACTATTATGTCATTAAGTAACTATTGAAATAATATGCACTAATCTATGTATAAATATCTTTCCATAAGCCTCCATTCTCAAATTTCATAAATATCTACCTAAATCATATATGCCTAACACAATGTATAAATATATATATATATATATATTTGTATATCTACCTAAATCATATATACCTATAACAATGTATACATATATTATTTAACAAAAATATATACACACATACATATATAACAATATATAACAAAAAATATATTTAACAAAAAATCATAATTACACAAATTAACAAAATATCATATATGACAAAAAATATATTTAACAATGTATACATATTTAGCAATCTTTACCAAATTTCACAAAAACCCTAAAAATCATAAATTCTAAATCCAAAATAAATATCTCCTCACAATGAAACTAATTTTCTCATTACAATGTATAACAAAAAATCATAATTTACCAAATTAACAAAAAAAACCATATATAACAAAACACATATTTAACAATCTATACATATATACCAATGTTTACCAAATTTCACAAAAAGCCCTAAAAATCATAATTTATGAATCTAAAATAAATCTCTTAACTAACCAAATGGACAAGAAATTACCTTCGCAGACGTGGAGAAAAAATATACAATGAAGTTTGCCGCCACCCTCCGCCGCCGTTCCACCTTAAAGTTGTACCAAAATTTTAGCGTCTATGAGATTATGCAAAAATTAAGGCAAAGATGGAAATGCTATGTAATATATACCAAGAAATGGAGCCTTAATGCACTTCGCCAACCACGGTCTTGTTATCGCCGCCGCTCGCCGTCGCCTCTCGAATGGAAGTGCTTGGGAGTAGATCTAGGGAGTTAAGACTCGAAATATTAGAAGTAAATTTCGAAATGTGATTTAGGAGTGAAATTTGGTCACAATTTCGGATGGAGGTCTTGCACGCAGAACGTTCTCTTATCATTCAACTTCGACTGGTTCGCGAGGCAGAAAGGTATATAAAGAAAAGTAGCATGTACGTGGGTCCCTTAGTGGGATAGACGCCCATGTACAAAAAGGCGTCGTTATTTTGGGCATCGGTTTCCACCTAGCAATTGACGCCCAATGTACTATGGGCATTTTGGCATCGGTTTCCACCTAGCAACTGACGCCCAATGTACCAGGATACAATCGTTAATTACAAGTTTGCCACTGCATCTAGTTAAGGAGTTGTTCATCCAAGAAATTGACGCGTATTCTGTACTTTTTCTCTAATTCTATAGTGTGTATAGCTCTGTCGTCTTTGACAGTCTCAAACATTCTATCCTTCGCAGCACGAATATCTTGTACAACTTTCTCAATGTTTTCAGTGAAGGTTGTGAAGCTCTTGCCCCGTTGACTTGCCGGTACTTCTAAAAGAAATCGCTTTACAACTTGAGATTCAACAATATGTTGAGTGATATTTGATGCGTCTATGATTTCTTTCTCCAAACACTCCATTTTCTCATTGGTTTTGGCTGCGGACTTTTCAAGTAGTTGTTGCAATGAATTGATTTGTTGGAGAAGGGATTCAAGTTTTTGTCTCTCATCAAGAATCATGTAGGAATGATCACGATTCAAAGTCTGTTCAAGAATTAGGGAAAGGGAGAGAAGAGCTGCATACGCCATGTAGTAGTATCAGTATTCTCTTGTTTATGGCTTGTGCCTCTGAAATTATAGATTAAAGTAGCTTTTATTGTGCAAGTGAAAATTATGATTTTATGTTGGTAGTCCATAGGTACCGACGTGATTGTGTTCTTCCTGTTCCAACGGCCATTTTTTTCGACTGAAGAAGACCTGGCCAACCCAGTGGGACTCCATGTGGGTGCGGACAAGCGTGTTTCCTAAAATTTCAGTGTACCTCAGCCTGCAATTGATTTGTGATTTGCCACTTATGATGCAAAAGGAATTTCACAAGTAAGTGAATACCAAACCTTTTAATTCAATAATAAAATCTAATCCAAGAGTTCTTGATATAATACATCCATAAGTAGGTATAATTGTGGCGGAATAATATATACATGATTGCAAGGCCATTATTGCTGAGAACTGCAGGGGCTTGATATTGTCACTATCGAAACGTGGATGATTAATACGAGGAAGGGAAAAGCAGCCAACCCAAAAGCACTGAATTAAATCCCTGATAATCAAAGAATCAAATTAATTAATTAAGAACATTGAAAAGCATATATTACATTGCATTTAATCCGTCTCCCTGCATCCCATCAAAAGATATTTAGGCTACCAACGAACACAAGCCAAGCTGCATATATATATATATAATAATAACAAGATAGAAAACTAAAATTCCCACACAATATACGTGTCTTATGTATAGATTCAGCAAAAGAGTGATATGTCTTTTGAACACTTTCACCCTCTTGGCCTCGATACCAATCAATAATCGATCAGGTTAGTTCTTGTAGTGAATATTTTGGTCCTCATTTTTTGA
>CAVNYN010238425.1:0-13990 GCA_963692815.1 Nyctanthes arbor-tristis | reverse complement strand
TCATTGATCTTCATACCATTTTTCATCTGATCAACAGTAGCAGCCATCTCCTCAAATCGCTTGTCCTTGGCGGATCGCACAACACGCTTCTGCCCATCCGAGTCATCACTATCACTAGCTTCGGCCTGGAGATACTTGCTCCCACCAACAACTGCAGTTGTCTCAACTGGTCCTTCTTCCTGCTCATCATAATCACTACTCTCCTCCTCGGTATCACTATCACCCTAAAATCCCAGAAAGATTAACAATTAAAGATTTGCACCTCAATAAATCCATACAGGCACACAGAGAAGAAGACACGCGTAAAGTAAGTATTGATGAGCTCTCTCTAAGATGTAAGTTTAATTGTACTAGAAATACTTCTTTAGTTATGGAATTTATAACACAAGATTTAGAATAGAAGACCAATGTTTCTGAAACATGAAAACACATTCTATCCAGAAACAAATTTCAGAACTGCTTAAAATTTGAAACTGAATAAATTAAGTGAGCCACAAAGATTAAATCTTTTTAAACTATACAGTCCCAAATAAGAAAAAATAAGAAAACAGAGAGAAAAAACAAACCTGAGTCCAAAATCTTGACGCCATTTTCTCTGATAAAGTGGGATTCGAATCTCAAATTTCAGCAAAAAAATAAAACAAACTGCATCCAAATATCACGAATACAGTAAATAAGTGCAGGAAACATCAACAAGGCCAAATCTTTGCCAAACAGTTATGCTACCAGCATCAAGTTCAGATAAAAAATCTAATTATTCATCCAAAATTTATAAAACGAGGATTCAACAACATAACAATGAGAGAAATCGAACCTCAATCAGTCCCGAAGCTTGTAGCGGAGAGTTAACGACAGATGCAGAGACTTTGCAAGGCGAGTGGGGCTTGCGGATTGAAACCCTAATGTCATTCCTTTCCTTAAAAATACAACGATGAGAAATTGGACGGTTAGGATTGAAACATGTAGGCGGCCCATTCTTTCCCTTTCTTCTTCTTCTTCTTTTTTTTTAATAATAATTATATTATTATTATTTTTAAGTTTAAATCATAATAATCATAATAATAAGAATAATTATTGTTGTTTTTTTTTTAAGGGAATTATTGTTGTTGTTATTTCTAATGTTGTTGCAGAAACATATTACTATTATATATATATTTATTTATTTTACATAATATTTAATAAGGGAGATGAGTCTTGATCCAGAGATTGGTGTTTCTTGTGACTTACTTTATGCCACTAGTTTACACAATTTCACATATGAGTCTATAAAATTAGTGGTATGCAATATGTTGTATACACAAGGTGTGTCTATCATAAAGACACATGATGTCTCTAGATCAAAATTTTGAAGGAGAGATTTGAGAGGAAAGGGAGAGGAATGAGCGTTTGAATAGGGATCTCTCATGTTTGGAAGTTGAACATCCAATCACTACAATATAATTCGAACCACTTATTATTTTTTAACAACAAAAATTTTGGTTGAAAAGCCCCTTTGGGGATATCTGGTAAAGTGCCTTCTTCATAAAAGTCTTTTCCGAAAATGCCAAAGTGTTAACTGTTTAAGGACCAAAGTGAAAAATGTTTAGGATGTTGAGACTCAAAGAGTTACGGAAAAGACTTATATGAAGAAGGCATTTTTGGAAGCAAGTAATCATGAGTCACTCGACCCACATGTGGACAAGGTGCAAGCTAACGTCCTTGCATAGTTGGATGACATGGGATTAGGAAAGTGCAAGCTTAATACAGATGGTACACCCAGTGAGACTACTGGAGCCTCGCAGTATAGACTCTGCTAAATCTTATTATAAGTCTTCTACTAAAAAGCAAAGGCATAACACTCAGAGGCGGAAGAAGAAAATAGAACATTATTAGCTGCGAGCATCTTTTTATGTACTCTCCTTATATGATGAAGTTTTCTTTTGTTTTCATTTGTTGGAGGTCGGGCCTATCACCCCTCTTAAAGTGTACTTTTTCTTTTAGTTTATAAATAAAATAAGCCACTGCAATGGCCTTTATTTTAATTTAAAAACAAAATATAGAAAACAGCTCCAATCAAATACAAAATTGTAGAATTACATAATTTCTCTTCATTTTAATTTTCCTAGTGAAAGTTTTACATAAAAATTATAATTGAAAACAAGATGTCTTAAATTGTTTTCACTTTAGCTTTGTAACAAACAACTATAGGAAATTATTCCATTGTTTTTCTAGATGAAAAGTCAAATTTCATCCGACAAATAAAAGAATGTAAGTTGTTTTACGTTGAGTTATGTTATAACATCCCATAAAAACTTAACCCTCAATTAAGTTATATGAATGTTATTTTGACGACGATAGAATAATTGCCTGAATTATATTAAAAAATTACAAAAAATTGTTACCTAATTGACACCAAAGAAAGATTGTGGTTTTTGATTCACATGAACTAAAGTATTGTGACTTAATTATAAGACACCATAAAGTATAAGGATTTCTGAAACAATATATGAATGAACGAGATTTGGCGATATCTCTTACACAATTTATGAAACTCAACGCGCCACGTGTCTCGTTTCAATTGGCGAATTTCAAAGATATATTAAAAACAACTAAAATCCTAACTATTACAAAAAGAACCAAAAGGTACTCCAAGCATTCCCAACACCACAACTTATCATTTCTCTACCCAAATTCGTCTATGCCTACTATAGGGTAAAGAACAACCATTAAAACCCACTAAAACACATATTTACTCTTGAAAAAGGATATCCTTATTATATATGGAAAGATTCTAATTTGAAAATAGCTTTAATTAGGGGATAGCAATACTTTAGAAGCACTTTTCGGTATTTGAATTATTCAAGCCATCTCTGGAAAATCAAAAGGTGAGTAGCACGTGTATTGGTCCTATCACTTGGCTCTCTCTTTCAGCTCTTCCCCTCTATTTTGGAACTTGTGCCTTCCTTTAATTGTATTTGACCTTTGATAATTGACGGTGCACCATTGCTTTTGATAAACCATTGTTTCTTATTATTGGGTATCGCTAGTGGTACTGTCTACCCATTTTGCATTGCACTGTGGTAATCTTTATGACATTATGACCTTACTATGTGGTCTTAGTCATTTTGTATATTTGTATTGTATGGCTTACGGGTAAAGGTTAAACTAATGATATGCCCGAGATTTGTATCTTTGTATCTTTGTCAACTTGTGATCTTTCTTACATTGTTTTACTTGAGCCAATATATGTTGCTATTCACTGAGTACTTTGTACTCACTCTCCATCTTCTATAATCCTGTAGGTATTGAATTTAGAGCATTATGGTCAGATCGTTCCAAAGGAGGATAAGATACATGTAAGTGATCGAGATTTCAGTGTGTGGCGTGTGTTTCATTGTGGGTAACCCACAAAATATTTAATTATTAGAGTGTGCAGCGAAAACATCTCAATACTTTTTAATAGTATTTTTAAAGTCTCGCCGTTAAATTTTGAATCGAGATATATATATATATATATATTGAAATGCTTCCACTACTGATATTTCGAGATAATATGATAATAAAAAAAATTGGGAGCGTGACATGCACTGTTTGGACATACATAAAGATAAAAACTATAACAAAAGGGTTTTAAATTGCTTTATTAACCTTGCACAATTCACGGGGATTCAAAATTATTTTAAGGATAATAAAGTAATTTTGATCCCTTTTTGTCATAGCTTTTGTTTACAAGTGTCCAAATAGATTAATTCTTTTACATTATAATGACTAGATTGATTCATCTTGCTTAATTAACCTTTGTTATAATTACTGAACAAGTATTTTCAATAATGAATCAATATGGTGATACTTTAATGGAAAATAATTTTTGCCAAAACAATAGATTTGAAGAGCGGAGTAAGTAATTAATGAGTTTTTCCTTTTTTTTTTTTGTTGTAAAACAACATTTACTCATATTTTGCGTTAAGCTTTTTTATTTTTTGTTCTTTCACCGATCAAATGTCAAAGGTAATGGAAGGCAAGGAAATGATAGTTTTAATTTCTTAAAAAAGTTGTTTCAATTTGCATTATATATATATATATATATGAACCAAAAGTAATAATTCAAGTGGTACTCTAATTAGACGAGATCTTAAATTCGAATATATGTCCCTCTCTAAATTAGTGATGAGCCCCCATCTTTTCCTTAGAAAAACTGGACGATCCCTAACTATCAATGACAAGCAGTCAAGTTAGAGTGCGTTTTATATAAAAAGATGGAAAAAAAATATTTTCCAACTTTTATGGAAAATATTTCACTAATGGGATGTAGAAATTGTTTTCCATGAAAAATCCATCAATATGACATTTTCCATGAAAAACAAATACACTCAAACACACCTTAGAGAAACACATATATTTTCATACATGTGACCTCTTGTAATTAACAGTCGGGCTCTCTCATAAAGCAAAATGGCATTCAACAGTCAGTGGAGAAGTACCACAATTGTTATCTATTGATTTAAAAGTGAAGTAATAAGTGAAAAACACAAAATGCTCTCAAGTATACCCTGTGTCATTCATTTTGTCATCTATTTTACGTCTAGTAACATGACTCTGAATTTTTTATGCTTATATATAGATACAGATAGATGTAAAAAAGGGGGTTTTCAATAATACAGCATTAGGAAAGGAACTAAGATATGCCCAGCTTCCCGCACAAAAGTTACATATAATAAATGTATATATACTTCGATAACAATACAATCAGATGTAAATCTATTACCATGGATCCAAACAAACAAGAGCAACTCAAGATGGAAATGCACGGAATTCATTCGAGAAAATGAATTTTAAAAAATTCCTACATGTTTTCCAGTACCTCTAATTGCTTCGGGGATTCAAGAACCTCAACAATCCCTGCCTATTGGGATGCTTTCACACCGAAAAGAAAAATCCCAATATGTAGGACCAAACTCAAAGAGTTAAGAACTATATTAGATTTGCCCTCTTCAAAAACCTTATAGTTCTGCAGTAATATGGCCATATTGATTCAACAAAGTCCAGATACTTTTCCATTAACCAGCTTCCCAAATCTTTCAATTTTCTCCGGGTAACCTCCTTGTAATCCATGTTTTTGATATCCACCAGTGGTTTCCAAGTATGCGCTAGTATGTCTTCTTTAAGTTTCCCACAAGCAAGATAATTGTAAGCCACCATGCAGTACCCCGGAAGGTTCTGGATTACTTTGACAGTCTGCTTGAAGCTGAATACATAGAGGCCACATATTGCTTGGAACATCTTAATGTAGAGTGCAACAATTAACGGTCCAATAATCCATAAAGGAGTCAGCTCCTTAGAAACTTCACGTCCATATGCCACGTTAACAGCCAGGTACATAGGGATGCTGCAAATATAAGAAGGCAATTAAATCAACAGAAATATTTATTTCATTTCAGGCACATGCACAGTACCAAGTGGTTGGAGCGATATAACGGAACTCTTGTGTAATAGAGTTAGCAATATAGGATGTGACGACAGAAAACCAAAATCAAATTTTAGACAACGCAGCTGCTAAAGACCGCTACTCTCTGGTTTAAGCAAAATTTTCAATCATCCATATATATTTTAAAGTCAAAAGACTTCTGTTAGTTCCAGCATTTTCTTGTGTTCTTCCATCATATGATAAAGCTAAACCATACAATGTACGGCAAGAAATATAATTGCACGAAGATCAAGACAAAATAGAGATCGGAAGAGCGTCGTGTAAACAGCACAAGCAAACATGGACCACATAGACATTTATTCTCAATCTTAAACCTCTAAACATTCGCAAGCAATCAATAGATCAAGGGGTTGACCAGAAAAAAGTGGCTCCATGCCTAAACTCTTTTACACTGGTTTTGAAGTTTTACCATCTTTGATAAAACAGAGAAATAAAAGAATGAATAGGCAAACAAGCACACTAGGGCTTACGTGCATGCTCATGCTCATGCAGATGGACGGAAAGAAAAAGAGAAATTATACTTACAATATCAGTAAAGGTAGCTTTATTGTAACATCCAGACCCAGAAAGTAGCCCCATATTGACTTTAAAGTTTCACCTCTTTCTTGATTTTGTTCAGTATTTTGAGCCTCTGATGTTTGCGTCAAAGAAGGCTCTTTGAGAACTTCATCATCTGTTTGGTTTTGGGACGGAGTGCGCAACAACATTAACCAGTTCTTAAACAAATTCTGTATAGCCAGCAACCTGGCAGTTTTCTCATCTGAAATTGATGTGAAAGGAGCAGGACCCATATTCTGAACCTTTGATGATTCTGGGGAGGATTCTTCACTCTCTTGTTGTACGTAAGAAACCTTAAGAGGATTTTTAGGGGATTTCTTCCCACTAGCTCTACTGCTAGATTCATCGTGTCGATTGCTACCTCTGAAAGCTGATACTTTAAATGATTTTGCTTTTGGGCCAAGGACAATAGGAGCTGCTGTGCTGAAATAATTTACTCTATCACTTTCAATTATGGAATAGCATCTATAAAATATGACATGAACAACTCTAGAAGGAGGAGACAAATTGGTACATTATTAGACATTCATTGTCCAATAGGCATAGATTTTAAGCAAGTAATGCAAATTCACTCCTAAGGTTGGTGCTCCATAAAGATAGTACGACTGTGTGAGACAAAATTTGCATCTACATTTAAGGCAATTTCACTCCAGCTTAGAACTTGCTAAAAAGCTTGTCAATAAGTAATTTAATTCCAACCACATATTTTCCTTATACAAAATTATTTTGACATTTCTTTATAATTTTCTTACTTCTCCTCCGCTCATTCTCCCATATATTCAAAGGAATCAACCAGTAGAAAAACTACACTGCATTGACAGCGTATCCATGGATCCTCATTTTAGCAGATCTAATTAGACTCTTAGAATAGAATTGTTTCTCAATATGATAAATGGCTGCAGAATCACAGTATACAAAAATAGACGCGCTAGAAGATTAGAAACATGAAATAAACTCTCACCTTAAACAAGATCTGCATTTTAGAGAAAAAAATCTACATCTTTTTGTAACATCAATTCGTGCTGGTGCAAAAGGTTTCAGCTTGCTTCCACTGTTCAACGGTGAAGGACCTGAATGGAAAGAGCTACACGAACCCTGAAAAATAAAGGAGCAGATAACTTAGGCTCTGTACTGGTTTTTATTTTTCAATAATCAGTCTCGCTCAGACTCATTCCCGACCACACATTAACCCGTTAAAATAATCTTGCAAGTAAATTCATGACTATTTCTTAATTTCCAACACATGTTCTCCCGAAAAATCACTTTTCACACCGTCAGCTCTCAAAAATCAAAACCATACTCCGCCTTACACATTCAATTCGGATAATAGTATGCTTAAATGTTACAGATAGAAAATAGAACTGAAGTTGAGAATGGTAATTGAGGTAGTGATACCATATAGGTACCATCAAGACGTCATAAGTATATAAAGAAATCCAAACATAATGGATAACAGTTACACCAACAGAGTCACATATAGGTTTTTCCACATTTGCATGCATTTCTTGCAGATTTTAGGACTAGAAGTCTAAAAAGCTGCAATACTTAGCTTTTTCATCAAGAGACTAATTACATGTTCATATTAGTTTACATGTCCGGGTTCTCTTAAAAGCTCATATATACTGGAGCTGAAAAACAGAAAATTGACATTTTTCTTAGCTCGCTTAGGGCATTCCCAATGTGGGGGAAAAACCCAACCACCAAGCTATCCAATGTTGGGGCTATAAACCCGAATTTGAGGGTGAAAAACCCCAAAGAAAGGGCCAAAATTTGCCCCCCACCCCCTTTAGGTTTTCCACCCTTATTTTTCCCCTTAACATTTTTCCCCTCCATTTTCCCCCTTACATTGGGAATGCTCTTAAAAAGTAGTTAACAGCTCAATCACTTTCTAAGACAAAAATGCCACTAGTAACCGATTAAATTTAAGGGCGTGAAGCCCTTTACTTAATAATGTACCAACGTAGCCTTTACAGCCTCCACTCCATTGCCAATTGTGCAACACTCATAATATCCCATTTCTAACACTGACCATTTAGAGCAAAAGCAAGCATCATCACAACTGCAATTCAGTTAGCTATTTGTTCTCTAACACCAGCTAACTTGCCTAAACTCCAGTAAACATAAGTACTTCATCACTCTCAAGTCTCATGATCATTGCCTCTACCAACTTATATAAGCTATGATCATAAGTGAATTAGTTAACTTCTTTTCTGCCTCCCAACTTGCACTATAGTTTAGCTACAGCAGAAGGAACTCTATTATTCTACTGTGAAATTACATGACCACTAGGCAATACAAAAATTGAAACTCTTCAAAGAGCTGCATTATATCTGAAGCACGTTAAAATGTTCAATTCAATCAGAAAATGCACAAACACCATATAGTGAGCTTCCTCGGAGTGAAAAATACCTGCAACTGATGGGTAGCCAAAGCCATCATCGACGCCTGCTCATTTAGCCAACTAAATTTGTATTCCAGCACACATCAGTACCCTCTACAACCTATTAACAATAATTATAAAATTAAAAAAAGGAAAAAAAAAAAAAAGGAATTATCAAACTCTATCTCATTACAGTGGGGAGTTAGACCTTTTTAAACGGATATGCACAATAAAAGTTTAAGAAACATGTGTGTGCAACACATTTTACTTACAAAGTATCTAGCAAGCAATATGTAGAAAAGAAAGCAACATCTCTACACTACACTTTACCATTTCCACTGTTAATAGCAAAGCACAGTTACAGAAAGGTAGGACCTTTTAACAAATGTACACTACGCAGTTTCATAATTTCATGATGTTGTAAACTTACATCATCATCAATAGTGTCAAAAACATCTTTCTCAATATACACAATCAAAATATCATTCATCCATTGAATGATAGTGACAAAGAGATTTAATTAATTTTTTACCCCAAAAAAAAATGGAAAGAAGGTATAGAGGCAGAGACATAGAGTGGGCTTAGGGATGGAAAGATTGGATAGAAATTTGAAGAGATTCAGTGATTTAGTCCACGAATTGATAATTATTAGGGCCGGCCTATGATTTGTAAGACCTGAGGCAAGCTCGGAAAATAGGCCCCCGATATAGTGACAAATATTTACCTTTTATCACGAAATAAAACATACAGAGTGAAAGACACATATATCGAACATTAAATTTGAAAAGCAAAAAAAAAAAAAATTCTAAAAGATTACTATAATATCTCTAAAACGCATTACAATATCCCAAAAAGTCACCTAAATACCTTGCATTTTTAGGGGCAAAAACACTAATCAAAGGTCTCCCACCTATATTCGTCTTAAAGTTATTTACTTTTCTGATACCCGGATTCATATTTCAGAGGCACGACATATAACTATGTCTAATTCAATTGTCCTACAAGTACCAATAAAAATAATTAAGCAAAACCAAATATGACTATAACTATAAGTAATAATATATCTAAGTCCATAAGTTCATATCACTCAATTCGTAATTCTTAAAGTGCAAATGGATTCAAGCAAAAATTGATCCCATTTTTTTCTTTTAAACATAAAAAATGAAAAATACACCAAATATAATTCTACACAGTATTCTCGTTCAATAAGCTGCATTTCTGTGCTATAAAGGTTGGATTGACGTGGTGAAAATGGTTTAAAAATTCCAGCGATGCAAAAATTCATAATAATTCAGTACATAGGTTCTTGACCAAATATAATCTAATAATTCATAAGTTTGCAATGCAAAAATTCCAGCAATGTACACGTTCTTATACTGATTTTTTCATTTAAAAGATTCTATGCTTGAATCCTAATTTATCATGTATGCCTAATTCCTCTTGAAAAATAGGCTAATTCATAGGAAGAATAAATAGACTAATTCAAAAAAAGCACAAAAAAAGTAAATGTGAAGAACATAAGCAATTTCCAAACGCCAATTGGGAATTAGGAACTTAGGAATTAGGTCTAGCTTACCTGAGGCTTTGGCTGCTGCGTTGCGCTAGTGACTGCCGACCGGCGACCAAATGGGAGACTCGACTGACGAGACGACGACGAGAGGCGCAGCTACCGGACGGCGACCGTTCACCGGTTCACGTGCGACTGAGAGCCGTTCGAATTCGAAGGTTTTGTTTCATTCCCAGTTTCTCAGACCTTTCACGTTATCTGAATATATATATATATATGTTTTTTTTTAAAATCCTTTTGACCTTATCTGATTTTTTTCTGTTTTGTTTTTATCTTTTTTTTTTTTTTTTGTGTAGTTTTAAAACCCGTTGTTAGTTTGTTTGAGATTGGGAGCTTGTTTACATTTTTTTCCTCTCCCCTTATTATAAATCTTTTAAATTTTAACAAATAAAAAGCATCAAACAAGCTGTGAAGCTCTGAGTAGGCCGATCTTCAGGGCCTAATTTTGGACCCTTTCTTATTTTCTTACCATTTAAAGTTACTTATAATAATTAAATTTGGCCATCCAATTTCATGGGCCTTAGGCGACCACCTCGGTCACCTATTTAAAAGGACCAACCCTAACAAATAACAATGGTTCACTTTAAACATGTAAATCAAATAAATACTCGAGAATGTGGAAAAGCATATTCCATTAATTTTGTTTTTATTTTTTTCGAACGAATTTTGTTTTTATTTTTTATTTGCTAGGTTCTCCAAATAATAAATAAATTGTATAAAAATGAGTTATTTTCACAAATCGCCCTCCATGATTATGCAAAAAGTTTGGGCATGTTCTCTATATTTTGATTTTCAATTTTGAGTTTTTAAAATACGTTGTAATTTTGTGTATAAGTAGTGGAAAAAATTAAATTTGATGACAAACGGTATAATTATCCCTCCTGGAAAAGAATGCTCCCAATTTTTAATCAGAGTATTTTAGTCCCTAAAATCTCGCAAGTTTTGTTATAGAAAAAAGAAAATAGTTCTTCTTTCTATGTGTTAGAGTCTTATATCTCCCATCTGCGTAGTATATGAAATTATACATAATTTTTCCTTTTACTACTAAAAAATTTTTATTAAAAATTTCCAATATATTTTTTAACTTTTTTATCCTTAAAGCTTCATATGGTGATTAGTTTTAAATTCTTAAATGATATAAGCTTTTTGTTCATAAAAGAATTGCTCCGCAAGATGGTAATTGATGCAAAAACAATGATGCAGAAGATATATATCTTTAGTTTAAGACCTATTTCTATGATGGGACTATTATTTTGTGGGAGCATACGAGTGGTATGATCCCCGGTTAAGGTCTTCTATGGCCCTTCCGGTCTAGTATTTGGAAGAGGACTTCCATCAAAAGAGGCTCAAAAATTTTATGATGCCGATGCATATATTCTGTATCATTTTAACATTCGTGCTTCAAGAATGTCACGTGCGAGAAATTGTATTAGCCCGTCTAGGGTTGCACAAACACTCTCAGCCATGAGGCGAGTGGAGAGAACACAGAGATATTATACAAGAATGAAGAATATGAAATATAGGAGGTATCTCATTATAGTGGATGATTTGTGGGATACTAGAGTATGGACTGCGACATTTGTTTCTAAATGACAAGAATGAAAGTCGAATATGTTGACTACTAATATTGCTATTTATGCCACCTCTCGTTGTCCTTCTCATTATATGCATTATTATGGGAATTGGGAAAGTAACTTTATGCAAAATCAACTGGGAAGCTGCACCACATATGTCAAAAGCATACTTTGAAGCTGCACTCTGTAAAATCTTTCTATTTCTTCCCCAATATAATTCTGGATCTGGTCCAACTGTATTCTTTCATGTTATTATTGATAATACTTCTACACTATAATTCTGGTCCGGGTGTATTGCTGCAAGCTTTTCTTGATAATTCTTCTAACCCAAAATTAAGCAGTCGAACAAGATCATCATATATTTAGAAAGGCCAAATCCTAGAGAAAGTAAATGAAGGATAAACGGAAGCAGCCAAAGAGTTTGATACCAGATGGATCATCAAGTGCTCCCACAGCCAAGACCACTGCAGTTGGTCTTGAAGATGATTTATTTAATATCAAGCTGCAGCTGACCGGAGACTCGTTAGATCTTCAAACTGTCTCTATTGTTGGTATGGGCGGAATAGGTAAGACTACTCTGGCTCAAGAACTTTATGATGATGCATACATTGTTTATCATTTTGACATTCAAGCTCGGATGATTCTATCTCAAGATTGTCACGTAGGAGACATTCTATTAGGCCTTATAGATTGCACAAACACACTCAGTCATGAGGCACGTGGAGAGAACGAAGAACAATTAGAGGAACTCTTGTACAAGAATCTGAAGGGTAGGAGGTATCTCATTGTACTGGACGATGTGTGGGATACCAAAGTATGGGATGCTGTGCAGCGTTTGTTTCCAAATGACATGAATGGAAGTCGAATTATGTTGACTACTAGACTAGATAGTATTGTGTTTATGCCGAATCTCACCGTCCTTTTCATCACATGCATTTTCTAAATGCTGATGACAGTTGGAGATTATTTTGTGACAAGGTATTTGAAGAGGAATGTTGTCTTCCTGAACTTGAGGAAATTGGGAAGAAAATCGTCAAGAATTGCAAGGGACTTCCACTTGCAATTGTTGTGCTTGGAGGGCTCCTCTCAAAGGCCACAAGAACACTTGATTTTTGGAGTGATGTGGCTGAAAATCTAAGTTCAGTCATAACTTCATATGATGTACAATACTCGAAGATATTCTATTTAAGTTTTAACAATCTGCCTCCACATTTGCAAAAGTGTTTCTTGTATGTTGGGGTTTTTCCAAAAGGTTTCAACATTCGTGTCTTTGTGCTTATAAAGTTATGGGTTGCTGAGGGACTGATTGAGCCAGAGAGATCTAAAAGCTTAGAAGATGTGGCTGAGGACTACTTGTTGGATCTTATTGAGAGAAATCTTATAATGGTGTATGAGCTGAGCTCCAAAGGAAAAATAAAAACATGCAAGATCCATGATCTCTTAAGGGACTTGTGCGTGAGTGAAGCAGAAAAGTGGGTATCTTTTAAATGGCCTGATAGTAGTCTCTCGGGTATTTGCGAAGACTCTAGCGTCTTCTGTGTAACAATTCATCCTCACCTTGAAAACATTTATCATTCCATAAAACTGTCAACTTCACTATCTACTTCCATCTTAGATTTTGATGGGTGTCATGATAAATCAGCAGAAGTTTTCAGTTTTAGACTGCTCAGAGAACTTCAGATGTTTGGAGATTATTCTGTTAAGTTGCCTTATGGAAAAGAGAAACTAGTTAAGTTGCTGTACATCTGGACTTGAAGCGATAAATGGCCTCTTCAATCAATATACAAAACAGATAATCTACAGTCATTACTACTTCGAAATTCATTTATGTTTTTGTCTCTTGATCCACTTCATCTACCGGTGGAAATATGGAGGATGTCACATTTAAGACATATCCAGTTGGATGCAGCTGTAAATCTTCCCGATCCTCCTAATGTAAATCTTCCCGATCCTCCCACTCATCTAAGGGTATTCCTCTTGTACATAATTCTTAGTTAGGGAGGTTTTCTTCCCTATTCACACAAAAAAAGCTAAACGTCTTTATGTCCTTTTACGTCCCTCTCCTTTGTGATCCACGAGAGTCTCCTACCTTCTCCGTCCTGTGATCCAATTCCTTCACCTCGGATTTGATCTTATAGTCAAATTTCGCCACCAGAAAGCAGTATACTAGCTTATATAACAACTCATCTATAAATAGCAGTAAATACTCCAAAGCAAAATACAGAGAAGATCATTTTATATATAATGAGTATCATTCTTGATCGTACAATAACGAAATTGACACTTGAATGAAGTATGATGAATCAAGGGTCACCGGCTCCAGTCATCTCTGTTTCATCCGTTCGGTGGATATTGGTCTTGCTTTGTTTCATTTCAAGATCGGAAGAGCAAGCAAATCCCCAAAGAGAGAGGAAAAGGGAAACACCCTTTTCTGCTTGAAACTTTTC
>CAVNYN010238421.1:0-10887 GCA_963692815.1 Nyctanthes arbor-tristis | reverse complement strand
AGATAGTGGCTCGTTTGAGAACATCATTCATTTAAGGCTAGACAGTATTTTATCTATCGATATATTACATTATTGTTGTATACTCGGTTTTGATGAGATTCAAGGCAAAGTTACTGCTGGAGAAACTGAGGGGGAAGAAGCTTCTGTTTGTTGGGGATTCAGTGAACAGAAATCAATGGGAGTCAATGGTTTGCCTGCTTCAATCAGCGATTCCAGCAGGCAAGAAGGACTGGAAAATGGGAGCTCCATTGTCTGTTTTCACCATTCAGGTCTCATATTCATCTTGATTAGTTTAATGTCAATTCGATTAACGAGCCTTTACGATATATTTAGTACAGTATTAGTTGTCATATGTTGTTGTTTAATGACATGTTACATGAGATGAATTAGAATGTGGTGGCAAATAGAGAAAAAAACTTTAAAAATTTTGTTCTTTTTCAAGAACCATATTGTGGCTGGAAAATTTACGCATGTCGGTGGGATTCCTTTCGTGTGATTGAAATTAAAGTTAAAGATTCAGAATTTAGGGTTTTAATTTTGGTAGTTAGTTGAATATTTTTCGGTTGGTGGACACCACTAGGGTCGTTTTGGTCGTTTGTCCTCAGTTCATCATTCAGCGACGCTTAATAATAATAACATTATTCTATTTCATTAACAAAGTTGTTTTCGTATGGTAGATTTTTCATAATTAATCTTATCTTTATTTTTGTTAGAGGGTGTGTGGTGTTTCCGAGTCGCGTGAGCGCACGTTGTGTTCCTATTAAAGGAAAAAAAGTTTAAACGCGTCTAAGTGCGTTATGATAAAGGCACAATCAATATATGATAAAATACTAGATATAATGAAACATGCATTAAGTACTAGCTTTGACTACAAGCAAAGTATGTTTGGGTGCACTTTTTTAATGAATTAATAATCTATTTGTACATACCTTGCGTGTACTTTCTATTTTTAAGACTTGTGCTATTTGAACAAAATGACAAATAAAAAATTAAATAAAATTGATAGATGAAAAATTTTATTTTTTAGCACATCACACCACTTTTACATCAATAGTAATTACATGGGCCATATGTCTATTTTGTGATACTCTTTGTGTCTATTTTTTTGGGGTCTAATTAGAATTATTCATGTTAAGTTTAATTATCCGTAACTCTAGCTTCTTTGAAATGATAAATTTTGAGGGGTTATGCATAAATTTCATACACCATATATATAGATACACCCATTGCTTTTTTAATTTCAGTTTTTTCCAATACTAACACTCATTTCAAGAATTTTTCATTTTTCATGCATGTGCTGCACATTTAATTGATAATTGCTAGATGACGTTGCCACATGGATTCAATTAATTCCAAGTCCAATCTTCAATCATCATAATAGTAAAACCATAGATGGAGAAGGGGATCTTCAAATAGTAAAAACAAGACTATTACGATGAAAATTGGACCGTACTTTTTTTACTGAATGCAAAGTAATTGAAAATCGATCCAAATTTAGTAAAATTTGTACTAGTATATTCAAACCCGAGTTTGTTGGTGTGTGTTTTATCTTTAAGCTCTTTAATTAACACTTCTTTTCGAGACAATATCATAGTAGATTTACTTATTTATTTATCGGTATAATAATGTTTATTTACAGGAATATAATACCACAGTGGAGTTTTACTGGTCACCATTTCTAGTGGAATCAAATTCAGATGATCCCAGAAATCACAGCATTTCAAAGAGAATAATAATGCCTGAATCCATTTCCAAGCATGGAATTCACTGGCAGCATGCAGATTATATCGTCTTTAATTCCTACATATGGTGGATGAACAGTCCCTCCATCAAAGTTATGTAAGTACTTACTCGTCCTCAAAAAGTAAGACAGTCGATATAAACTTAGACAATACAACTTTCTAATGAGATGTCGCCTTATTGAGTGCCTCATCCTTACATAACGAAGCACCGTCACTTTAGCGTCTGAAATCGCTCAGTAGAGAACTTCAAGTCTCGAAAGTAGCATCTGCTCATTAAGTGATTATACCATATAGGATGGTACACCGTTCTATAACTTTGAGCTATTCATAAATCGTACTAAATTATAAGTTTCATACTAAACATGATGCCGACCAGATTTTGTCGCTTGAAACAGGCAAGGAACATTTGATGAAGGGTCCGAGAAATATGACGAAGTTGAACGAACCGTAGCATATGAAAGGGTTTTGAGAACGTGGGCTCATTGGCTTCAACAAAATGTAAACCTTAATAAGACATCGGCCTTCTTCATCGGATTATCACCGGTGCATCAAGAGTAATCTTCTGAACTCCCTGTACTTGACTCTAGATTGAATGAGACAAAAATCATTTGGTGGTATAACTTTGTTTACATGAATTTGGACATATATATATACACACACACACATATGGACTTGAAAAGAATGGCTCACATGAATTCTTTCATCCTGTAGTGCCATACTAAGTTTAGTATACGAAAACATTCGATTAATTCTATGTGTTTCTTAATGGTTATGCAACAGCGGCTCTCTTTGGAACAACCGTGATGGGATTGCCTGTGCCGGAGAGACCTCTCCAATTCTGAACATGTCCTCAGCATTCGACATGGGCACAGACCGGCGACTCATTGACATTGCACGGAAAGTCATCAAGTCGACTAAAATTCCAGTCAAATTGCTTGACATTACGACTCTATCAGAGTACCGAAAAGACGCACATACATCAGTGTATTCTATTCGACAAGGCAAGCTGCTGACACCAGAGCAAAAGGCAAATCCAGCTAAATATGCTGATTGCCTCCACTGGTGTCTTCCGGGAGTGCCTGATACATGGAATGAATTCTTGTATACCCATATTGTTTCTTCATCTTGACATTGGATTATGTCAATTCCTTGCATTCTTTTATCTAATTTACACTAATACGTGGATACAAAGAAACTTTTAGAGCATAGAAGGAACAAAGTGTACTGAATGCTATACAAGCTCTAGAAATTCACTATTATCATGACAAGAAAAAAGCTCCTACCCATATTGTTTCTTCATCTTGACATTGGATTATGTCAATTCCTTGCATTCTTTTATCTAATTTACACTAATACGTGGATACAAAGAAACTTTTAGAGCATAGAAGGAACAAAGTGTACTGAATGCTATACAAGCTCTAGAAATTCACTATTATCATGACAAGAAAAAAGCTCCTACCCATATTGTTTCTTCATCTTGACATTGGATTATGTCAATTCCTTGCATTCTTTTATCTAATTTACACTAATACGTGGATACAAAGAAACTTTTAGAGCATAGAAGGAACAAAGTGTACTGAATGCTATACAAGCTCTAGAAATTCACTATTATCATGACAAGAAAAAAGCTCCTACCCATATTGTTTCTTCATCTTGACATTGGATTATGTCAATTCCTTGCATTCTTTTATCTAATTTACACTAATACGTGGATACAAAGAAACTTTTAGAGCATAGAAGGAACAAAGTGTACTGAATGCTATACAAGCTCTAGAAATTCACTATTATCATGACAAGAAAAAAGCTCCTACCCATATTGTTTCTTCATCTTGACATTGGATTATGTCAATTCCTTGCATTCTTTTATCTAATTTACACTAATACGTGGATACAAAGAAACTTTTAGAGCATAGAAGGAACAAAGTGTACTGAATGCTATACAAGCTCTAGAAATTCACTATTATCATGACAAGAAAAAAGCTCCTATGTCTATTTACAGGAATTTTCACTCTTCCATTCTATTTCCGTTTTTTCTTCCCTATCTGCTGATCTTGTCCTCCATTCGCTGTCGTAATAGCCATGACCAATCTAAGGACAAGTTGTATAGGAACACGTTTCAGACTAGATATCTAACAAACCACTACTTCCTCAATTTGCACAAAAAACAATGGGCAACTGATGATTGCCACTTGAGAATCTTGAAAATTCAATTCAAGCATATTTCCTCTCATGTCTCTTGTTGTTCATTGGCTCGTTCCTTTGCTTTAAGATAAAGTTCGAGGGTATCTGTATGTTTGGGATCAAAACAGAGGGCCGCCTCACAGTCTCGGACGGCGGAAGTGTAGTCACGCATTGAATCGTGGAATGCTGCTCGAAGATGGAACAACTGTAGGTCTGGTGTAAAAGCTATGGCTTTTGTGAGCTCTGCAATTGCTTCATCTTCCTTGTGGTCATCCATGAAAACTGAAAGGTATACAAGGATTCTTAGTTTCGGAATGCCAAAACTAATAATAAGGTATATGTCCAGACAACATAATGATAGAACAAAAGAAAAGATCCATGAGATTAGATTATTCTATAATATTAATGATTTGTGTATACAACAAATAATCTCATGTTATCATCTATTACAAGTTTTTTCTTGAAAAAGGAAAAAGAAACAATAAAAAGAATACCACAGCTATTTTCTACATAGAAATCAGATTTAGATCTCATCATTTATCTACAAGATAAATGACCATTGATAAAGTCTTAATTTATTTTTATGCAATTGAACAAAAGAGTTATTTTCCTTTTATTTTTTCCCCTGATTTATTAAATGACGATCTAAGATATCACTTCTACGTTATTTCTTCAAATACTTTATTTCCTAATTCTAAAGAAATTATATTCTATGCTTCACTGCATACATAGGGCTTAGAATAATCCCACTCCTATTTATGAGAATGGATTTTACTTCTTTGCAACTCCATCCACATTACCTCACCAAATATTAGTCACCTCGCAAAACAGGATTTTCACACAAGAAAAACCCGATAACCAGAATTTCATAAAATGCTACTTTCATCTCCACAACAAAATCTTAAATGATTTTGATGCTAAATAATCTCTTTGGCTTTCCGAAGCTTCATTGATGATGCTGCTGGAAGAGAGATAATCCTTGAAGTATCAAAAAGAATAAGTCTACCAAATGTCTCAAGCAATGAGAAGCAGCAATCACATTGCGCAGATGTTCATAGGCTTTATAGGAGAACTAGAGCATTAATAGATAAGATTCCTACCTTCCTCATAGGACAGGAAACAAGTGAAAACAACTTCAACTAGATTATCTAGTATACTTCCCATTAATCTGACGTTCATTGTTGAAAAAAACTAAAAGTACCATTGCTCCCAAGTTCTTAAAAAGGATTTTTTTTTTTTTTTTTTTTTTGGGGGTGGGTTTGTGACCACAAGAAATGATGCTGGTCCTGAATTATATTAAGTCTGATATTTTCTCTCTTGAATTCTTTTGTTTTTCTTCCCCTTCTTCAGATCATCTAATTCTCTTTCCCTTCCATCCCTCTACTCCTACCTTCCCCCTTCTATATTTTTGTTCGTATGCATTCAGCACCAGGAAGAGGAATGCTAACACTGGAAAAAGATAGAAGCTTAGTCTAACCTAAATGTTAAAATAATGACACAGGACAATATTGACTGTCAACTATTTAATCTATAAATAGGGGATAATGCAAGCTCATAATAGAAGACTAGGGGTATTGAAGATGATGTAAAGTGGAATTATAATTTATGCCAAGCAAAGGTAAGTGTCAACCGATCAAATTCAATTCTTGGACCTAGTACTAACTCATGTATGTCAATGTCGCTATTGCTTAGCGTAAGATAAGCATTGTTACTCAGTGGATCATTTCTTACATGTACATAATTTGATCAACCTAACACTATTCCAGTTGCACCCAAGAGCACTCAAAGAAAATTGAACTACAGTAGTGAACTATAAAATGAGAGCAAAACTTACCAGCTGCTCTATATCTGTATGGATATGTCCGTAGGGGATCTAATCTTGTTGCTATGCTAAGATCACTTTTTGCCATCTCACGCTCACAATATTCTGAACGTTTTTCATAAGCAGATGCACTGTATCTTGCCTTCTCAATCATCTTTGTCATCTCATCATATGCAGCCTTGCGCTGATTTTTAAGATGGTATACGCGGGCTAGTCCCTGATGTGCTCTTGTGTGCTTAATATTCAGGGCATTCATGTAGCAATCGACAGCAGAATCCAGCTTGTCAACATCTATGTAGATACTTGCCAGATTACTTAATGCCTGTAGTGTCACAAAGGGTCAAGAATGTTAAAGACAAATTTAAATTTAAATTTAATAGTGTCCCCTCTATATCGCAGGTTAATCTTTTAATCAAAATGTTTCAACGTGACTGGGTTCAAGTCTCATGACACATTTATGAAAATGGTCCACGTATCAGGTAATTGATGAAAAAATGAATTTATTCTGCATGGGCGGGGCATGTTGACAACTAAATAGTATCAAATAAATCTCTCCCATTTTTATAACAACTGAAGCTTTTAGGCTTAGTGGTTCAATAATGATAATGTTTTCAATTTTCATATACAGTGGAAAGTTAAACATAATTTAGAAGATAAAACGTACCTGTCCTTTTCTGAGGCCATCCGATGGGCATCTAAGAGCCTCCTCAAGAAGTTGGATTACATATAAGGAAGACTCTTCATCTGTGGTTGTTTCAGATAAAATGTATGCTTTTAGATCGGAAGGCTTCAAATGATCTCCCGATTAAGATGGATTCTTCAGCTTTTAATATTGCTTCTTTACGATACCCAGTGTCATATAAAATCCATCCTTCATAGACAAGTCTCTCATGATCCAAGTCTGCATAATTTCGTGCCATTCTAAGGCTTCTCATAGCCGCCTGATGGCAATTCAACCTGTAATAACCAAATAATTACCTTTTTCCACTAAAACACTAGGGTTAAGGAACATGCAATCAGTTCCTAAGAACGAAATTTAGAATGACATAACAAAAGATACAAATAGCGTATTCCATGAGCAAATATCATGCAATTCCTATAGCTAAATTACTACTTGTAGTTAGCGATCTTATCACAATCTTTTAATCTTGTTTATATACATCTTGCTGCAGAAAGATTAAACTGAAACCATCCATTATGAAATGCTTGTGAAATTTGCATTAGGGTCACAAATCATCACTTCAGATCATCTAAAAGTAGTAGTTTCTGATAACAAAGCTGCTTTAAAGTGTAATAAGAATAGAAGTTTCAATATGTAGTGGCATCCAGGCTTACCGCAGGAGGAGGAGAGATTGGCGAAACCGCAAGAGGCTCTTCCTAGGATCATTATCCAACATTTGGTGTACAACAGCCAGAGAACCAATATCATCCACAGAAGACCATCTGTCATAAAGTTGCATCCAGCAATCAGCCTGACTCCATTGTTGAACATGATGAGACAAGAGCTCAACCAATTGGTCACCCTGCAACTTCCCATGAAACATCATATAATGGGGATCCAGAGTTAGTAGTGCTCGAACATCTCTCAGTGCTCCTTCATAATCCTTGAGGGAAATTAAAAACCACGCCCGTAGCTCTAGGCAATCGGGGGAGACTTTGAAGCCAATAATTTTGTTAATCTCAGAGATAGCAGCCCCAAGCTTGTCCTCCACCATAGAGACAGCTCTATACTTGTAAGGATAAGAAAGGGTTGGGTCCATCTCAGTAGCGGTATTCAAATCCATGGTCTTCTCGTGTCCATTAGAATAAATAGATCTTTCCTGAAACATCCACCCAGCAAGCGTGTAGTCAGAAATGAGGGAGTTCATCAATGTGAATGCCTTGTACTTGTGACCACGCTTATGCTTGGCTCTTGCTACTCCAGCTAAAGAATAAATATGACCTGCTTCCACTGCTGCTTCAAACCATCTCTGGGCATCCTTGTATTCATTCCTCTCAAGCATCACACATCCCAGCTGATGTAGTGCAAGTTGCTTTTGCCAATTTTCACTGGCACATTCTCCCATTCTTTCCAATAGCATTACTGTTGTGTTTGATTTCTTGTCTTCTTCCATGGCTACCTGGCTCATAAAACTGTATAACAAAAATGAAGCATGCCCCACCAATGCTAGTCTTTCCCGAGCCTCTGAAGAGCAGAAGATCCTTGTAATATTTGGACTGTGCATTGAATTTGGTAGTTCCCTCAAAAATACCTGCAGACAAGCTGCTACCAGAACATATGCAGTCTCCTCCAGTCCATATTCAAGTAGCAGCATAGCACTGTCCATATCATCAACCAGAGATGCTAAATGTGTATCACAGGCAGACTTCATTTCCTCACAACAAAACCTATTAGCTAAACTCAAAAGTTCCAAGACAATTTTGGGATCAAATGAATCTACACTCTTTGTCCTGCTGAACACCTCAGCAGCTCTCATCCCCTTTGCTGAAATTCCATTCTGAGTGAAGTATATCCTTTCTCTCCGTGATTCCATGAAACTACCATACAACATTGCCTTAAATGGTCTGGAAAGAGAAGAAATTTTATATCTATTACATTTGACCTCATCATCGCCAATACAGAAATATATATCATAATCATCTTCTTCTTCATCATCACCTTCATCATGACCTAATGAAGTAGAGCATTCCATGCTTTCTACCCCAAAATCAGCGTCCTCAATTTCTCCTGGATGACGGGGGCATAAACAGGGATCATTGTCAGACTCAGGATTATAGCCAGAAACCAATGAACTCTTGGGGCATTCCATGATCCTCCCACAACAATCCATAGCTGATATCCCAATCAACTCATCCTCCCTCCTCTCAAATCTCAACCAAGACGAAAGCACCACCTTAGAATGCACATCAACTGCGTGTTGCCTAGCCGACGCTAGGCATCTCCTAAACAATTTCGGATCAGCTAATCCCCTAAATATTGCACATTGCTCAAGAAACAATCTAGATTTCTCGAATTGTGGGCAATTCTCCATTCTTCTATAAGCATCAGCTAAGATCTCGACAAAATCAACAAATTTAAGACACGGCTCAATTTGAGGCTCAATGAGTTCCAACTGAGGAAGCCCATAAATTGCCAATGCCTCGTCTAAAAAATTCGAACTCGAACTCACAGTAAAATTCCCAGAAAGACTCTGTTGTCGATGATGAGATTTTGACCAATTCGGATTGACCCTCAAATGATCTTGTAGGTGTTGTAATAACTTCTCTCCCATACCACCGCCTGCACCTCCGCCGCCGGTGGGTGTAGGATTATTAACAGAGTAAAGTCGGGCGATCTTACACCCCTCTGTCACCTTCAAACTACGCATTGTAGTAAATATATTATTCTGCATTTTCCTCACTCAAAAAAAAAAAAAATCCAATCTTAATAACCTCTTGCAGCGAAAATAATTACACCAAATACATTAAACAAACAAATGCAACATTTCCCAAATCAATCCCCAAAGAAAATATAAAAATAAGAAGGATCACGGATTAACCAAACACCAGCGCCTTGAAAGAAGAAAGAAAGAAAGAAAACTCATGTACAAACAACAATGGTGCTGCAGGAGATTTCTTTCTACTTTCTTTGCATAAAGAAAGATAAAGATGCTTTTTCCTTTTTCCCCTTTTTTTGTTTTGTTTGTGCCTTCCGCTAAATGATTCTTGACGATGATGATGAATGAACGTGGCCCGTGGCCGTTATTGTAAACGGCCACACTCTCGCCCCTTTTTTTCTCCCTCTCTATCTATAAATATCTGTATCTGTACATCTCCAACCTTGATTGTACAATAGTCTCCTTCTGCATTTCACAGACAGACAAAAAAATAAATGTAATGGGGCGTTTAGAAATCCGCTAGAAAAGGAGAGCCGCTGAAGAAAAAGCAGCGTGTTTTGCACAATCCAACCCCCCCCCTCTGTATATTCTGCAATTTCCGGCCCGCAACTTTTGGGCTCATTGCATAAGGGATCTTTTCCGTTCCACGTTCGATTATTGTGCGTGGAATGCAAAACCCAATTTGATTCGAGAGTGATTGTGAAATGAAAATGTGGGGCGTGAGAGTGGGGTGGAATTTGCCGGGAACGTGGTGCTGCACCACTTATATACGACATCGAAGCGATAGATGATGATGACGATCAATTTCTTCCTTTTATTATTTTTATTATTCTTTATTTTATTACTCTTTTTTCAAACTTCAAGGTTTAAAGGTCCACATCTCTTGATTCGGATAAAATTAGGACCAAGTACTAAAATCCAACATTTGTTAAAGATTGAGGGTTACTTTGTCCTAGGAAGTGTTTGGCAAAAAATTAGATTATTATCTGCGTCGTTATATTATTTTATTAGTTGTTTTTTGTAAAAAAATAAATAATTACTGTTTGATTTTACTTTTTGACTTTTTTAAAAAAGTGAAATCAATAAAATTGTGTTATGTGGTAAATTATAATCTAGATTATGATCTATCTCAGTTGCCAAACACTCAGTCAAAATTTGTACCAATGGAATGATCTGGAAAAGAAAATGTGCAATTAATTGTACAATTGGTATATGTGACTTATTCTAAAAACGTGAGATTTATCTAGACGAGTTTTGAGAATAAAAATAATATAAAATTATATGTATAGCACCATATAGTGTAATATATATGTTGTATGCATCGTTATACGTCACATTGTTGTAGTTCCTCATGTGGCGTGTTTCAATGCATGCTATATAGTCATATGACATCATATAATAATATAATATATAGTGTTAGATCAAAACTCTTTTGAGAAACGTCTAAACATGAAAGACGTGATAAAAAGATAGAATCCAATTTTTGAGTATAGGCATCGCATTGGCAAAGTCGAATAGATAGGCATGGAGTCCCTCAAAGATTGAGAAAAAGAAGGGTAGTCGTAGATTAAAGAAAGAAATAAAAAACTTTTCAACTTTTGCATTTTAGTCAACGGAAAGCCGGCATAGAGGTCCCGTAAAATAGATAAGCATAGCTATGTGTCAAGGCAGTCTAGTTCAGAGTAATAGCAAGAGAAGGACTTCTACTATTGCCATAACCATGAAAAATCTCGTACTATAGTATTTGTGCAGAAATTAATGAATT
>CAVNYN010238420.1:0-41137 GCA_963692815.1 Nyctanthes arbor-tristis | reverse complement strand
AGTCTGTAACATGTGGTATTTGTGGGAAGTCTTCGTCATTCTTTCATTCAAGAATCTTCCACTATGACCAAAGGAATACTTGACAAGTCAATCAATTTCTTTTAGCTGATTCTGGACTGATCTTGTAATCTTTGGTATCTTGTGGATGTTTTCCTTAAATATTATTAGCTCGCATGGAGGAGAGTAACAATAGTGAATCTTTATTGGGCACGCGAAGACAATACCTGCTGGGGTGTAGCCGGATTGTCAAAGAAAGAATACTCCCTAAAATCGATCCTTGGTCCAAACTCCTCTTCAGGATGGTTCGCCACCATTGCATTAACCTACATCAGAAAAAGTGACACCTTATGCTTCAACACTATTTGAGATCGGAAGAGCGTCGTGTATTTTTTTATCGCCATCTAGCTCATTCCCAAAGTTCTCCATCATCATCATATTGCATTGTGCCGCCACCAACCGCCATTCTTGTCCACCTCCTCGTCGACGACTGCACCTTCTCTCATCCACTTAGATCTTCTAGACTTCTTGTGCCGCCACCAACCGCCATTCTTGTCCACCTCCTCGTCGACGACCGCGCCGTTCTTGTTCCCCACTGTTTCTTTGACTTTGTTTCTGAAATTTCCTCCTCCAATTCTTTTCGAATTGTGTTCGGCTCTCTCCGCTCGTCTGGTCGTCCCCTACCTCTTTTGATTTTCAGATCTCTGTTTTTACCAAGGAGAAAATCGACCATGCTGGCCGCGATGAGGTTTGTATTTTTGTGCGAATTTCTGAATTTAATTCTCTATTATTTGCTAATTTTATTTGTTTGATATTCGATATGCTATGTCGTTCGTATTTTTGGATATGCTATTTAATTCTCTTTGTTTTTACTTTCAGTTTTCTATTTTAGTTCCACTGTTTTGTGCTTCTATGATAAAGAGAGAAGCGATGGTGTTGACACTTGGAGGTACATTTGTGTGTTAAATTTTGAATGCTTTCCTCAGGAAAATTTGTTGACATAGGTATTTGAGAATCTTGATTTTGGCAGTATAGTTGTGTGTTGAATATTTTGTAATCTGAAAAATGATTTTTCATAAGTTAATACATATTCTAATGAGAAATAAATTGAACCATAGTTGTTAGTAATCAACGTTGGTTTATGTTTTGTGCTCTTACAGTATATTGGTATCATTTATCACTGTCAAGGTTTGGATTCTTAGTTAGTTACATCAATCAAAATTCTTAATTCTAAAATACTTGACTACAATTATATTATCCTATATATTTATGACTATCCGAATAGTTAGACTGTCTTTCTTATATCCATTTGCAGCTTCTACAAATACTAATTTTTCGGTACTTGGTGAAAGTAGTTAAATGGCACTCAGGAATTGGAGATGATAATTTTACTTGCTTATTTCTTATCTGCTTTATGCTTAGGTGGTAAAAAAAAAAAAGAGTTCAAGTACTTGCTGGTGTTTGTGTAACTGATCCATTTTCAGAGGATGGATTACTTTCCGAAGCAATTGAAATCCACTAGGTTCACTAGAGGGTAGAACTTCCCAACCGTTGGATAGCCTATTTGATGGTAAATTTTTGATAACCTGGAATAGACTAGAATAGGATATAGGTATTTAGAAACTATTTATGTTTTACAAGTTTAGTGTGACTGTTGTGCTTATTATTAGGAGCTGATGGTAGAGTTTTATAAGTTCTCCCTACTTCCATGTTTAATCATGCTATTTTGGTCTTTTAATAAATTAGAACTCATTAAAATCTGACTCCAAATTTTTTAAAAGACATTCTCATATAGACTTTTTTAAGTATGGCATTCTCCTATACTTACAGGTGAAAATATTTCATTCTGTGATCTAAATGCTTAGTGGCTTTGGAGGTGATATAAGACACTTAATTATAATATTTAGCTTAGTAGGAGATGATAGGTACCTAGTTTTGTTTTTTATTGGGTTGGAGTATCCTTTGCTGGGTCCAAGGGTTTATCTCAAGGTATTTTGGTTACTTTGGCTATTGCTGTACAATACCTGAGGGGTTGGCAGTTAGTATGATCCTTGCATCAAGAGGGGTCTCTCCACAGAACGCTATGCTTTGGGGTTAATTACATCACTGCCCCAGGTAATCGGTTAGTGGTGTTTTTTTCCCTATATGTGGGAATCTTAATTAAGAAGCACCTGACAAATTGTTAAATATTGTGATAAAATATTAAAATGTAATAGCAGTAATAAACAAGATCAATAAAGTTGCCGATCATTTCTTCTTTCTAATATATAATATATTTTTTTTCCAATTTGTATGGAATGGAAAGTGTATCACTATGATGAGTGAATTGGAAGTTCTGTAACGTGTTGGCTTTTGGATTCAGTTGGGGGTGATATTAAGAGAGCATTTTTGCTTCCCTCTTTTGGATTTCCTTTTAAAAGTTCATAAGTAAATATTTCACATTAATGATTTCTTTATGCAGCCTCTTGCAGCAGTGTCATATTTTATATGTGCTGATGCATTCAACAAGTTCATGCCATTTGTAACTGGATTTGCTGCTGGGTGTATGTTTTGGATTGTTATTGCTGATGTTCTTCCAGAGGGATTCAAGTCAAGCATTCAAGAAAGCTAATGAAAGCTATAAAAGCTAAATGTTAATATAAAACAAAATTCTATTGTTCCAACTTTGTAAATAGGTTGTGCTGCAAATATTTATTATATTCAATGCCTAAGTACTCATGTTTATCAATCGAGACCAAGTTTATCAAATGCAATTGTGATGCATTAACATCCTACATGTAGAATTAGAAAGAAAGCAAGAATTATTGCCAATAAGATGACTAAAAATCTGGAACAGCTTACATGAAATTAAAGACTGGTTTTGCTGGATAATTTGGTGCAAAAATGAGTCAAAAAATAATAATTACTGATAAATCTGTAATTAAGCATCTCAAAGGCTTGAAATCAAGATGAACTTTAAGAATTGTTGATGATAGATTTGAATAAAATCTGGACAGTCAAATGTGTGAAGGAAATGATTATACCATTGTAGTTGCCATCGTAAATGAGGGGAAGGATGAGTATGAAAAGAATGACAACTTTGAAGGTAAAAGCTGGGATTATATATAGTTCAAGTGGTGATTATGTACATATGTTAACATATGTGGTTAAATTAGTAAATGTGAGCAAACAGTGAGATTGAGAAGCCAAAGCTTTCTGAAATGACCTGCCGACAAGGGGTTATTGAAGTGGCCAAAATTTGAGTATTTACTTCCAAGTGAAGTGAGACTTTCCTATCCGCGTGGTTGATTTTAGAATATCTTTTTGGCTGCGAACTTTTACCTTCACCATATTTTCGCCACAGTATAAACATTCATTTCATCCTGTAGATAAAACGAAATATTTTGCTGCTCTGTATATTAACTTTGTATCAGTAGTCACTAGCTGCATATATATGTATACATATGAAGTCTGTGTCATATATGTATATATGCATTAAATTGCTTTCTTTGTGCATTTGGATTCAAATGATCTTACACAAGTAATGGTATGACCTATTGGTTATTCTTTATATATCATGTTGTATATCATATATACTCCTCCTCCATGGAAATTTGAACTTAAATTTTGATTCTTGAATTCTCACACTGTCATTATAATGTCTTTTGCTTCAGCCTCGGCTTTATGTTGAAAGGGGCATGCAAGAAAGCACCGCCAATTTTAATTTTCATTTGAAGTAAGAACTGGTATTTTCAATTGCAGAAACGTGGGTTGACATATGTTAAGGAAGGTGATAGATGAAGATCAGTTGCCACTTAGCTTCAAGTTTTCTATGTTGGGATAGGATTGGAAGAGGTGTTAATGCATCTGAAGGAGAGTGAGTTGGGTTCTTATCTTTTATTGAGTTATGTTGTTGTCATAATGCTACTTAACACCATTTATATTTGGGGGATATAATCAAAATATCTTTTAGTTTTGTGTTTGAATTTGCAACAAATGTGAGATTGCATTTTGTGAATGATGACAAATTTTGGTTTGGAGATTTATGGCTGATGCCTATCATTTTTTTTTTTTTTAAAATTGATCCCCCTATAGACATTTTTTTAAAAAAAAACCACCTTTTGCCGCGACATGTCATTCCTATAGTAACACTTACAGAGATGACATGTCGTTGTCATAAGGTCAGTGTCAATAGAAGCGACAAGTCGCTCTAATAGATCAATAGCGGTGGGCCTGTTCAGACGGCCTCTTTAGGGGCGACAAGTCCCCGCAACTAACCAATTTCGCCGATTGTTTTGAAGAGTCTGTTGGCCGCCAGTGAAGAATCCCTATATTGTAGGCCTCGCTTACTGTCAACAAGCGAGGAAACAGTTACATTATGAAATGGAGAAGATTTAACGGAAAGTTCTGCCTAGCCCTAGTTGGAAGCTTTACCTACCTTGCTCCCATTTGTCGAGACTGTCATCAGAAACTGTTGGTGAAAGTTTGTCGGTCGAAGTTAACAAATTTGCTTCAGGATAACGTGCAAGATATGGAAGGGGATTCTGTCGAGGAAAAACAGAAAGTAGTGAAAACTTGATGAATATCTTGTGACAGTTAAAGGATGAAAATGAGGTAAAATTTGGTATGAATCCTTATTTTCTGAAGGAATTGAGAGAAGGAGACAAGTCTTTAAGCATAACGATTACCCTTAACCAAACCATGTCCGTGTCGCACATCAGCAACTCATAGACGAAAGGTAAGATTGAATCTATTAGAATAGGCCGTCCCATTTTGTGAAACGTGGGTGAGCCCCAGCCGGGATCTATTGTGCTCATATTACTTCCCATATCGAAAACTGGTATGCCTTTCCAATACAGAGCCTCCAACAGTTTTGTGTCCATAGCACCTTAGAAAAAAAAAAGAAAAAAAAAATAACTAGCCTTGTTAGAGAATGAACACTAGCTAATTAATTAGGCCGGCTGGCAGCCTAAATATTTTTTTGTTACTAATAAGAAACTAACCCACAAGAAGGTTATCAACACCCATATCTGACAAATGTTTAACCCAAGTCAGGATGAAATCCATGAGAGCAAAGTTACCAAATGTCATTATTATAACATTATCCTTTACTCTTTTTTGAACCAGTTCTTTTGTCAATTGGAAGGTCTTCAGAGCTGGCATTTCTGAGCCATGAGGAGGAACCTCCCATATAGGTTTTACACTGACTTTTACTTGGGAAGAAGAGTTAGATGCTTCATTTAAAGACAAGAGACCTGCCTCTGAAATAAGACATGTTAGGGGAAAACTAAAACCAACATAGCAATAGAAACTTAGACTTGTTCGATCTTAATAGGTCAACCTTATTAAAAGAAGTCCCCCAAGCCATTATATGATTGTTAATTTTGTATTTACTTAGTGTGAACGTTATCAAAACATTTAGCCGGAAGACATTAACCATGCATCTTTTCATGCATTGACTTCATTTTATCACACACTAGATATATACTGTCAAGCCTGGGCTCATCGTGTTTTCATGTTCTACCTTAAGCTAAAATAACATCAACTAACATATATATATATATATATATATCCTAAAACAGAAATAAACATGCCGAGTATAACTGACATGGTAGACCACAAAGAAGAGACATCGCCAGAACTCGAAGAAAGGGCAAAGAATACATTGAAGGACGAAACAAGTACTCCAATTATCATAGTGGCGTATATTGTCACAAACAATGGCTTGCCATTGGCCACCTTCTGTAACTCATTACTCCAAGACATGTTTATTTCCAAATCCCCAAAAGACCCAAAAGATGATTAAAGAAATACAAGACCACTGAAAACCTTAGAACTTGAGAAATTTGTGTTGTACCTACATTGTGAATTGGTTTCAAATTTAATCATGATGTTGAGGAATTTGTCCTCTGGAATGAGGGAATCAACTGGGTATTTAATTTAGCTGAAATTGTCCTTTATATTGATAATAATAATACTCCAAGTCAACCTTGCTGCATGGTTGTTCTTAAAGAAAGTATTTACTCATAAATTACATAAATAAATAAAGTAATTCTTACATGTGTTCTATATCGAAAAGACCACGACGATGAACATGAATCTATAAGTTTCTTGCAAGCTAGGAGTGGCTCAAGCTTGAAGCTCCCCATCTATAAGTGACAAGCCCAAACTCAAGCAAGTCTAAAGTTGGCTTATAACTGAGTTTGGGTTGCATTTGCAAAGCGGAACTTCCCATTTTAGGATATCGCAAGTCAAGTTTTTCCATTTGTGGCTGTTTGAATCTATTTATTCAAATTGAATTTAATGAGAAATTATAATGAGGTGAAATGAATAGTGTAGATTTAATAAAAGTTTGAAATTTGTGTTTATAAATGAGCAGTTGTCAAATCAATGGTCAAGTCAGTAGTAGGTGAAATTACAATGTATTTGAATAAAGAGAATCAAATACAAACACTCAACACTGAGGTAGGCAATCAAACCAACTTTGCTTAACCTAATGCCAAACTGTTTTCAAGATTTGATCATTTTTAATATGTTTTTGCGCTTCCTTTTTTTTTTTTTGGGGTGAAATAACATTGTTATTTATCTTCAATCATGCAAAGGAATTATATCAACCGTAGATTTTTTTTTTTTTTTTTTTTAATTTGTTACTCATTTCAATCAGTACATTTCCATCAACATCAACAGTAGAATTTTTTTTTTTTTTTTGGGTCAAATTTTTACATTTTCATCTCTTGGGAAAGAGGGGCTGATAATTTGTTTAGATATCTAGCACAATTATTTCGACAATAACCTTATAGCAAGTAATTTAATTTACTTATTTATCACTGAAATAAAATTTTAAAAGTATAGTAAATTTAATTTTGTTAATTTTAAGCTTATCCAAGCACACGACTTTCAGAGTTGACTTTGGGTTTGGTGGTGAAAATTTATATGGCTTTGCTAAAAAAATTGAGTAATAAAAAAATATCAACTATAAAACAGTTTAAGAAGTTATAGTGCCTATAACTGCTTGTACTTTGCAGTAGCCAGTATGGGCAACCCTATTGAGTTTCTTAAATGAAAAGAGAGGCTAACGAAGAGAAAAATCAATATCTAAAGTTGGCAAGCAATAGAAAAGTACTCCATATTTTATGACATTTGACAAATCAATCCCGTACAATAGTTAAAATTTTAACGTTTTATATTTTTTAAACCAAAAAAAAAAAATCTTATTTTGAACCCCCCACCCAAAAAAAAAAAAAAAAAACACACACACACACACACAAAAGAAGGGGGGTGGGGGAGAAGAAGAAAGAAAAGAAAAACAACAATAAGAATATGAAAATGAAAGTTAAAATTTGACATGAAATGAGAATTAGGACCTTAAATGTATTTAAATATAGTAAATTTCTTCGTGGAATCAGCTTAATTTCCAGGAAAAACAATATGAAAGCAACATTACTACTAGATTATATTTTTTTTTATCTGATAATGTCATGCATGCATGCGGTTTTCAAAAGGTTTCAAAAATTGTAAAGCTCTTATGAAATATTAAAGTGAAGTTCTCAAAATATATACTGTAATGCATTATTTTTCATCAGATCTTTTGTTCGTTGTTTTATATATATATATATATATATTTTTTTTTTTTAAATTTTTTTAGCAAATCAATTCTATTTCAAAATACAATTTGATAAAATCACTCTTACAAAAAAAAAAAAAAAAAAAAGGAAAGGAAAAGGGAAAGAAAGAAAAAAAAACAAGGAGATCAAGTCAATCATATCTGGATATTGAGTAGAACCCTATATACTAGACAAATCACCATCACTCATTTTTACTAAATTTTTTTTTTTTGCTCAAAATAAAATTAGATTGGCGACATGGTCTAATATGATAATTTTTCTCATTTCAAGGTGGTGTCCTACATAGTTTTATGAATATTTGTATAACCCTTTTTTCGCATTTTCCTCTTTTTTTTTTTTAACTCAAAACACAACCAGGTTTTATGTTGTTCTAATGGTGAAATATGAAATATGTTGACAATATATTTGGCAACTTAATGCGGGCAGAATACTAAGGTACAAGAGGTCGCCTTATTTTTTTATTATTTTTTCATACAAGGGAGAGATAAGGGAGGAAAACTAAGGGAGTGATGGGTATAGTTTGAACTCAGATCTCATATCCAGAAACTTGAACACTCAACCATTACAACCAATTTGAGACCCAAACCTCAGGATCAAAGGTACATATCCTAGCAATTTTCTAGGGAAACAATAGGCTCTGAGTTTGGAGCCAAGCATCTCTTTCAATAGCTGGACTATATGCTTGGAATATTGTGACCAGATAATCTGTTTCCATCTGCAATCTGTTTGCTTTCTCTTTATGGATTGATATTGAAGTTGAAATTACAATTCTAGATAAAACTCCTCAAAGTGATCAACTTCTATCTTTATTCGTATATTTCAATTATTTTGACAAGGTCTATTCTTCATTCGTGTAAACACCAAACATAAAGCCCTTTTCACCTGAGTCTATAAATACAAATCTTCTGTTTTGTACTGCCAAAAATTGTAACTAGTCATATTCGGCCACCTCTGGAAATTCCGTCAATTCTCTTCTATGTATAGTTGCAAATACGTAATTGAAGCCTTACAGAGGGGGATGATCTTCTTCTGGAGTTTGGGGAGGACTTGGCTTCCAACCAGGCTTTTCATCCCAGTACATGTCATAATATATGTGACCTGGAGTTCTATTCTCCAAGCAACACCAGATACCCGTGTACCTTTTTACACGATTCCTGAACCTTTCCTCCCTCATCTGGTCAAAAGAAAATGTATTCTTTTACTATCAGAACAAATATAAAGCACAAATGAAATGAACAAAGTAATTACAAGAATTAAAAGGAGAGAATCACGCCTTGTTACTGAATCCCAAGAAGGCATCTTGCATTGATGAGAACTGAATGACTTTCACATTCTTGAAGGACGAGAATGCAATCTTGAACTGTTCGAAAGAAAGCAAGATCAAGAGCAGTATACATAAATATGAATGTCCATAGCCCATAGCATTTGTAGAGTGGAGACTTTTGAGAATGTTTGTTCAGGTATATTCACAAAGCATGTTTGAATTACGTTACACTTTTGTTTTTACTAAAGAACTATATAAACAAGGCCATTCATAAAGCTAGGTTACCATTTCTTCAGTACCACGCTTAGGAAAGTTGAGAACTCCTGTTTCACTTGTGTGGTTTGAAACATGACAACCTTGTGAACTGGGTCGACAAAGCTGCACGTGAAGCCATGAATCTTTCACCCGAAACAGACGAGAGCCGTGTTATTAATTGAGTTGGAGGAGAATAATAACCGTGATCTTTCTTGGGTCTGTGGTAAACTATACCTGCGGGGGCATAGACGGATTGTCAAAGAAAGAATACTCTCTAAAATCAATCCCTTGTCCAAACTCGTCTTCAGGAAATTTCTTCAACATTGCAGCGACCTGAATCGGAAAAAGTGGAGGAAAAGAAACTAGCATGATCAGCAACACCTTGTGCTTCAAGGTTCTTCGGGTCTGTTTCTTTTTTATTTTTATCGCTCTCTCATTCCCACTGTTGTGTCATCATACAGCATTGAGTTAATCTAACCCATTTCCTTGCAAATTTTCAAGGACAAACGTTTGAAGTGCTAACAGTTATAACTGCTGTTAATGCAAAAGTAGAATGGTTTCTTCACAAGCTAGCCAGTTTTGGTAAATAGATAGATCATGCAGTCATGCTGCCTAAGAAAACTGCAACATCATCTTTGTTTGTTAAAACTACATTTAAATTCTTCAGCAGGCAGATCTATGCACTGAGGTTTTCCAAAAAAAAAAAAAATGGAGTATCTCTCCATTCATTTTCACTTTGATATACACACTCACTGTTTATTCACTACATGCGTTTTTTATCCAGCCTGTCATCAGAAATTGTTGGTGAAACTCGATCGGTAGAAGTTAACAAATCTGCTTCAGGAAAACGTGCAATATATGGAAGGGGATTTTGTTCAGAAAAAATAGAAATTAATGAAAAAGAGTATATCAAAAAGAAACTGCGCTGTACATTCCTTTTCTTAGGGCAGCGACAGGAAGCCTATCAACCCAGGATATAAGAATTGGGGATTAAAGTAAATAAGTTACTCATAACATTAAGTACATCATGCCACAAATACATCAATGCAATGAGTGCCTAATTATGCTCCTTAAAATTTTATGTTATTTTTCACAAAAACAGTTACATAATTAAGGTATCTCAAATTAAAAAAAAAAATTAAATTATTCTTGTTGTGTACCTTGGCTGTCAAATATTGAAAACCATAAATATGTGTGATATTTAAGAAAATTATTAGAGAATCAAGGTATATTTTATTTTATTTTATTTTATTTAGGTGGCAACGTTGTTAATTATTTTGCTTGTTATACTTTTTTATCTATATGTCTATTTAGTAATCAGTTCTGAATCCTGTAAAACAATATAATAAAATAAAACACACTTCTCTTATTTAATATTTTCTAATATTTTACTGGCGTATTTAGATTTGAGCACATTAATTTCTTTAAACTACAAAAAATAATAATTAATGCATTAATTTAGGCTTTATAAAATATAAGTGTGTATATATAGATATAATATTACGAAAATAAAGGTTGAAAAACGGAAATATTAACGGGTAACGGCAAATGACGGCAGGGATGAATTCCGCCAAAAAATGCAAAGGTGAGGATGAAATTGTCAAAAAATGAAAGGTATGAACGATTTCCACAAAACAACTCAAAGGTAGGGACCTTTTGCTCCAATAACCCAAATAGATTAGAATGATCACATCAGAAATTTGAAATGGGATTGGAAAAAGGAAAACAGCATTTTTCTACCTACGTTGTGTATTTTGGGGAACTTGTCCTCTGATGTGACTTGTGAGGGAAACGAGTGGGCAATCAATTTGGCTGAAATTAACGTCCTTAATGTTCATGTTAATTTGCAACTACGGAATTTCAATTCTCATGCCGTTCTCCGGTCAAATTTGTTGCATGTTTGCTCCAGTAAGCACATTCCGAAACCGGAAGCCTTTATTTGCTAGTATACCACTGGGCGGTGGATGTCGACCAAAGATTGAGATGCAGAAAGATGAGAAAGATAGGGGGTTGAAATGGATGAAGAAGAGGAGGAAACCAGACTAAGGACGGACAGACAGCCATTTATGCTTTTTTGGGTCAATACGGGAGAAAAGCCTCCCTTCAATCGACTGATTAGTAAGGAGTTTTCTACTGTATGTATGGTACACAAAATGTTACTACAGTGTGACGTTTGCGGATAATATCATTGCGTATACCATTCACATACACTAAAAATATTTTTATACGAGTATACGATGAGACCATAAAATTATATGGAAAAAGGATATCTGTCTTCGGTAATACTTTTACGAAGTACTTAATTAATTAATCGAACAGTACTAAAGTGGGTAATCAAACCAACTTCGCTCCACTTAATGTCGTAATGATTATTTTTAAGATTCTCTAATTAAAATTATCTCAAACTTTTTCATATCTTTTAGAGTGTACAAGGGTAATAGGAGCACCATCGATAAAAGGATCACTTAAGATGATCATTTCATGGCTATTGATTGAGTAAAAGGAAGGCGGAAAAAGGGGGAAAAAGAAAGAACATTTATTTTAGAAAATAAAATTTAAACTATATAATTAAAATTTATTTTCTTTTAAGCTTATCCAAACACGACTTTTAAGGTCAACTTAGGTTTGGTGAAAAATTATAGCTGTGCTAAACAATTGAGTAATTACTAATTAGAAACGTTTAGGTTTGGTGAAAAATTATAGCTGTGCTAAACAGATTGAATAATTACTAATTAGAAATGTCAGCTATAAAACAGTTTAAAGAAGGTATAGTGCCTACAACTTCTTGTACTTCGCACAACTCTATCAACTCAATTGAATTTCTTTAATTAATTAATTAAAATAAAGGCTAAATAAGAGAAAAATCAATATCCAATTTTAGCAAGTACTCGAAAAGCACTCCATGTTTATGATATTTGTTAAATAAATCGTGGTAACATAATTTTCATATTTTAACCACAAAAATTTCATTAAGAGTCCCGTAAAGATTTTGACCAAACAAAAAAAAAGCAACAAATGTGAAATTAAATATTTTCTTATATCATTTTAAAGCATGCTAAGTAAGTTACTAATTAATAGACTTAAGATATGAAAAATGAAAGTTAATTAGAACATAAATTTGAGGGAACTAAGGTTAGGGAAGTTTATTGGATATATTGGATATATTTGTTTCTCTAATAGCGCCCTTGATGAGAACAGGACCCACCTCTATTTAAATTAGTCTGAAATAAAATTAAAATTTTGAAAATTTTTGAAGGGGTGGCCGAAGTGTGCATGTTAGACACTTGAAGGGCTGTTTGGAGCTTGCTTGAAAGTTTGTGGCAAGCATAAAAGTTGGAGGACCAATTTAAAGGACCAACGGAGCAATTTCTGGAGAGCAGTAGTTTGAGCTTTGCGAGCGCACATACTAAAACAGTGTGCCAGCATGATAATCCATGGTAGTCAAGGACGGACCCAGGAATTTTTGTAGGATCAAGCTAAAAATTGGGATTGTCAATTTGTCATTCCACCTTCTGGAAGGTAGCGTACTCGAAAATTTTTTCTTGTGGTACAAATTGGAAATGCAATATCTCGACTTTATGACATATAAATCCTTTAAGTTAAATTCTAAAGTTGTTTTTACTGTTTTTATAATGAATCTCTGATTTTTTTTCTTTTCAACCATCGTATCTAAAAAAGTTGGTAAATTATCAAATATCTAATCTTCAATAATACCTAATATTCAATAAGGTTCTAAAAGATTCATCAACTTTAAAAAAATTTCAAAAATTTTATAAAATTTTTCTATTACTCTTTTATTATATTAAATCTCAACTCTGTAAATATAAAAAGAATAAAACCCTTATTTTGCATTGTATCACTGTGATCATAACTTAAATAATTGTACCGATTAAGGGATTTTTTTATTTTTAACATGAGTTAACGAAATTTTTTCTATTAATAATATTTGTTATAAAACTATTAGCTTAACTTACATAAAATCTTAAAAATAAACAAATAAACAACTATCAAAATTGAAAACAACGTAAAGTTGTATAAAAAAAATAAAAAGAAAACAACCTAAAGTCGCACGAATTTTTTCTGAAGGCAAAATGACATTTATTTCATGAGGCTCAGCGGATCGCCGAACCAATGTACAAAGTTACACATTCCGTCCACTCATTACAGAAGATTCAGAATTGAAAACCTGCAATTGGCCCAAGAATTTCCAGCCCATAACATCCACCTCACAATTTATAAAAGAAAACAAAATAAGGGTAATCATGTAATTTCATACAAACCATCATCTTCCTCTTCACGCCTGGACGTTTTTCCTGTTCCTCTGACTTCTCTATGTGAATCCATGGCGACGGAAAGCTTTCAAGGCCTAAAAAATTTCATCCCAGTTCAGTGTGGTCACGTGACCGCGTTGCACAATAGCTCCATCTCTGAAGCTGAAACCCCCGCAAAACCAAAAAAAAAAAAAAAGGGACTGCTTCTTGAAAACGGTGGAGATGCCGGACCGAGCTAACCCGTCGGTCTGTCCCTATTGGTTAATCTTGTGGGGGTGACTGCGGCTAGTTTTCTGACATTATGATAGACTTTTGTTTGACAGCTTAGCAAAGTAGAGGAATGTCATTAATACTTAATAAAGAAAAAAACTATATATAGTATATCTATTTTCTTTAACTTACTGAGTAAATATAAAAATATGGAAGAATTTAGCCCTTTCCAGTCCCAAAAAAAGTTTTCAAAAATTTTATGTAAGAAGAAAATGGATTTATAGATTAACTTATAATTAACTTGAAATGCAAAAAAATATAAATATGATATTGGCATTTCAATTTTATATCAAGATATAAGTTTCATTTGTTATCATTGAGACTGGTCCTAAATTTAATCGGTTCAAATTTATAAATTGCACTTAGAATTCGAATCGAAATCAGAGAGATATGGACTTAAATGTAAAAATAAAAATTTTGATATTAAATCAATCACTCGATTAGATAAAGTGAATTAACATATATTATTAATTAAGGATACTAATTGTTATGTCTTAAATATAGAAAATGAAAGTGAACTAATTATGTTTGGCATAGGCTAATATGAAATATTGTATGATGAGTCTTGACCGCATATAAATAATTTGAAGAATTAGTCTATCTATATATAAAATGCTAATTTCATAATATATCAAATTATTACTAATTTTAAAAGAAAATGTTTGATTTTTTTTTAATTTGAGAAATTTTAAGAAATAATTATTATAGTTTCAAGGTATATTTAGCAAAGAAGAATCCCTTTTAAATTTACACATACATATAAATACAATTACAATATGTATTTAAACCGTGAAAATATGTATAAATATATGAACACATAAAAAAAATCTATAATTAACAAAAACTAATGGGGGCATCTCCAATGGGGATGTCAAAGTTTTGGGTGGTGTAGAGGAGAGAGATAGAAAGAAAGTGATTATTTTAATTGAATGTTGGTGGAAAGAGATATAAGAAAAAAAAGAGGAAAAATGAAAAAAAAAAAAGAGAGATAGAAATTCAAAAATAATGATAAAATTGTAGTATTGAAGTTTTTGAAGAATGTCAAAGTTTAGACCTTACACGGGATACGATGGAGAAAAGTGATGAAAAAGTGGTGTAAATGAGATAAAAGTGATTAAAAGAAAAGGAAAAGTGTAAAAAACATACGAAATTTTTGTGTCTTCCTCTCTCTTTTTGGACCATACACCAAGATTTCGATGCTCTTAAGTCGAGGCAACATATAATTAGCTAGATTAACTTGAAGATTAGGTCAAACAAACGAAAAAAAGAAAAAGAAAAAAAAAAACCTTAAAGATTAAAAGCGTGTAAGCAACACTTTTTCCAATGCATGTGAGATGGAAAAGGCATGTGAACACGAAGAATTTTATGTTGCTTACACACATATATGTTATTATGCATGCGTTTATATGTGTCAAGTATTCAAGTTATAAACACTCAATACTTGTAGCTTAGATGTGTGACATGTATTACTTATTATGCATGCGTGGGTAAAATAAAATTCTTGATATGAACACCCCTCTTTATTTTTATTTTTTGAAACCGAACACCCCTCTTTAATGCGTGTGAACACCCCATTTTCCTCCGCCTTTGTCTTCTACATCTCCGGCCAAGTAATAGAATGAAAGTTAACTGCATTAATATCTAAGAGGTGATTGTGTGTGCTTGTATACTTTTTTTTAACTTCACATTTGGGTTATTTTAGTCAATGGTGGTCTAAAAAGTGTAAGAATTTTTTTTTTTTTTTTTTAAAAAGACACATAAAATCTACTCCTTGAGTAGAAATGCATCAATTCAGAGGAAAAGCATGATAACAGATCAAAGTGCAGTAAATAGGCAGGTGGTGTGGCGCATATGACTTAAGCCTGTGTGCATCTGAACTTTGAGAACACCCAGTCAATGAGTGTGACTATGTCTCTTTTTGGATCAAAGCTGATGAGAACTGTTCCAAGAATTCTAACTAGTCTTGAGATCGATGTTGAATGTGCAAATGCCGCCAATATGTTTATGTCAATCTGTGATTTAAGGTCATGTTGATGTCTTTATATTCTAATGAATGATGTGTATATGACAGTTGACATTACTGGATAATACTATAGAAGCAAAAGAAATTGAAATCCTATTATCTACACTGTCCAGCTGAACTGAGTGCTACATGACTAACATATACATGAAGTGTGATTTTCTTTGCTTTGTGAGGTGGGGGTGATTAATAAGGTAAGCGTTAATTGTGTAACCTGTTTTAAAGTGGAAAGACTTCTTGTTTAGTTATTTTCCTGCTAAGTTTGGTAACTGTTTTAAGAAATTTTGTATAAGTGGCGTTATTCAACCGTGCCTTGTGAATTTAATAATTAAAATGGTGTGAAAACTTACATCACATTAAATAAGTGGCTTAATGGTGTGCAGGGGCGGAGGGAGGGGTTTGCCTGAGTATGCATGTGCTTACCCAGGATTGGTTCAATTTTTATTTTTTATTTTTTTTATTTCCATTCACTTCTGTAAAAGGTTGGAATTTTGGGAGACAGCCATTGTTGGTGCACGAAGAAGGAAGAAGGACGAAGGCTTAATGCACACATTCCGATAACACACATTCACTTTCTCTCTCTATTAACAATACTTTATTGATTAGCCAGCACGTCTCTCTCCCCTCTCCAGATTTCTTGTTCTTTTTCCCTCCTCCTACCCTTTTTTTTTTTTTTTTGGCAAAACGATTTTCATTTCACAAACCAAAGTACGATAGTATACATTCTGACCACGCACTATAGAAATTCTTTTTATATTCTTTTTGTGTTCCTTACATATTTATTTTCTTTTCTTTTCTTTTCTTTTCTTTTCTTTTTTTTTTTTGAAAAGTGTTCCTTACATATTTATTGTACTTCTTTTCTATTTTTCTCATTGTTTCTTTATTTTTTATAAATTTTTTAAACTTTTTTTAAGGGATTTTTTAAACTTATTTTGATTAGTTTACTTTAGTGTAATAAGTATCTAGGAAATCTTTTCAAGTAGTAGGTAAATTTTGAAAAACTTGTTCAATTGATTAAAAACTAAAAAATATGAATACATAAAAATTAAACAAGCATTTTTGTTAAGAAATTTAATTATTATCAAATATTAGTTTGAACGATTGTTTAATTAGGTACATTAAGAATGATATTTTTGAAACTATTAAATAATAATTATGTAATTTTATGATGTTACAAAAGTACAAATCAAGTATGATACAATCATAGTAATATACTAGAATTTTTTTAAGTACTGATTTGTTGTTTAAAAAATTTCTTTTGCAATATGGGATCCGTTAAAAGGATTTTGATACATTATAATATAATTTGTGCATACCCAACCGTCAAACCTTAGCTCCGCCATAGTGTGTTGTCATGTATTGAAAATTTAAAGTTTAAACTGATTGATAAATGGAGGCACTTTTCATACATAGTATTATCTAATACTGTCAAATGTTTTCTCAGTTCTATGTGGTGCCAGTCATTTGTCCATTACTGATCTGCAATTCTTGAGTTTTTTTAGCCCTGCTGAACTTAAAAGAATATTGACACAATCAATATGATTACTCTAATTCTATGATTTATTTTGTCTTTGACCCTGGAGATATATTTCAGATGCAGGTCTCTTGTCCTTAGATCAAGCATCTAACTCTTCTTTCCAACGCAAATATCTAAAACCTATCTGGAAGGTTTCCCCTCACGGTTCAAAAATGCCAGCTATGAAGACCTTCCAATTGACAAAAGAACTGGTTGAACAAAGAGTGAAGGATGACATTATAATAGTGACATTTGGCAACTTTGCTTTCATGGATTTCATCCTGGCTTGGGTTAAACACTTGTCAGATATATATGGGTGTTGATAACTTTCTTGTGGGTTAGTTTTTACATGTATTGTTTTAATAAAATAATATTTAGCTATTAGCAAATGTTTCATTGGATAACAAGACTTCTAATTATTTCTAAGGTGCCATGGACAAGAAATTGTTGGAGGCTCCGTATTGCAAAGGCATTCCAGTGTTTTATATGGGCGTGCAGTAATATAAGCACAACAGATGCCGGGTGGGGTTCACCCACGTTTCACAAAATGGGAAGAGAAAAGGTTATTCTAATAGATTTGCTCTTACCCTTTGGCTATGAAATATTGATGTACGACACAAACATGGTTTGGTTGAAGGTAATTTTTATGCTTAAATACTTGTCTCCTTCTCAAAATGCAGACTGAGATTTATGTTGTTTCTTCACTTCAGACATGATATGCATATTTGTCCTGTATATTTTATGGTTTTCAATATTTGGCAGCCAAGGTTTTTTTTTTTTTTTTAAAGTTAATTTTGAGATACTTTAATTATGTAACTGTTTTTACGAAAAATAACATAAAATTTTAAGGAGCTTAATGAGGCACTCATTGCATTGATGCATTTGTGGCATGACGTACTTAATGCTATGAGTAACTTATTTACTTTAATTCCCAATTCTTATATCCTGGGTTGATAGGCTTCTTGTCCCCGCCGGTCCGCCTTCTTTTTCATTACTTTCTATTTTTCTTGAACAGAATCCCCTTCCATATCTTGCACTTTTTCCTGAAGCAGATTTGTTAACTTCTACCGATGACAGGCTGGATAACTGGGAGCAAGGTAAGGCTTCCAAAGAGCTTTCTATTACTTTTCTCCATTTTTTCAGAGATTTTTAATGTGTTGATCTGGTAGACTTGTTTCTATGACATTCAAGTTTGGACGGCTTGAAAGATAGGCTTCATATGTCTTAAAATTTATATCATTTAGGACAATTCAAGTAGAAAAACACCTCTGAATTGAGAAAAGGACAAACTTCTTTATTAATCAGATAGCTTCTTTACTAGTCAGATAGCTTTTTTTCAAAATTTTTATTATTTTTAAATACTTTATTTTTAAAATTAATAAGCTAAGAATATAATCATCATTTTTTAAAAAAGATTGATGGAATATGGCAAAAAGGACCTTTCTTGTGAATTTATGAAAGATTGGGGATACAGGAGAGTGAAAAAAAGGTTAGGGACCTAATCGGTTTTTAACTCAAAGGTTGAGGATCTTTTGTGAAATTAACCCAATGTATAACTGGAGATCAAAAAGAGTCGGCCGATCAGAAGCTGGTCGAACAGGAATCTTCCAATCAGAGATGGCCATTTTACTAACTTATTCTTGGGACGAACATGATAGGAAAATGGAGACATCGAACAAGTACCGATCTTGAACATAAGCTAGCTAAACAGGATTATCCGATCTCATTCATGCCAATCAGGACACGATGGGATCTTGTCAAAAGGGGGCACATATCCCATAAAAAGAGTAGTTGATGGTTAAAGATGGTAATTATGACAAAACTAGAAACATATTGTACTTTCAAGTTCACTTATTGTACTTATGTAAGAACACGTCGTATGAAATTCCTAGAGTGTCCTGAGATTTACTTATAAATAATGGCCTTGGGGTGCCAATGGGGAGGCCTTTAGGCCTAAAAAAAGAATCTAGAGAGAGAATTCATACAATACATTTGTTTAGTTCAGAACATGTCTCCTAATCAAGTACCCAAGCTCGTGTTCATATCAAACTTCGCTCATATCAGAAACCCCAACCAATCCTCACCACGACGTACGTAATCTTTGCATACTTGGGTCCGCAACAATACCCAATGTCAACACCATACAATAATAAATAAATATATAACTTGTGTATTTTTTAGTAAATACAAATCGGCGCAACAACGAATTAAATAGATAAATTTACCAAACTCTTAAAAATTGCTTTTGAACCATACAATAATTTTAGCAAAACTCTTAAAAATTGCTTTTGAAGCATACAATAATTTTAGCAAAAATATTTTACCAAATGCTAAATTGATTCTTCTTACAATTTTTTTTATCCTATACTATAGTTTATTAAACAAGTTCTAGCAATATCAAACAACGACTTAATTGTTTTTTTTTTTTTTTTGGAATATGATAAATGTAGATGGGAAAGGTACAAACTGCGTACATCAAGCGTAGAATTATCAAAAATATCTCTTCACAAAAGACAAGGGCCTAGATAACAAAAAATAAAAGAAAATTTAAAACATAAACTTTTTCTTACGTTTTCTTTATATCCTGAACGGCTACCAGAGTCATGATAGAAAAGTTATCTAAAAGAATCTAGAGTTTATAACTTTACCGTCAAATACTTATTGGTCTTTAGATAACAAAATATATGGAACGTTTATACCATTTATATTAATATAGGACAAGGAAGTTTAGGAGAATATAAACAACCAAGCTGGACAAACTTATATTTATTGAATAAACTTGGTCTAAATATAAACAAAACAATAGAAAAAACTAGAACAAGCTAAAATCTAGAGCGACTTAATGTAAAATAATTGAGACACTACCTCAAGAACTACAAGTCTACAACAACTAAGTAGAATAACAAGTGACAATAAAAATATAACAAAAAGAATATACAAATATAGATACTAGAAACAAAACAAAAAAGATTGCAAAAAAAAAAAAAAGAAACAAAACAAAAAAAGTTAACAATTTATCTACCTAAATGATTAATATAGAAAATACATAAAAGAAATAAAATATAAGTTGGAAAAAATAGGAAATATGTTAGTTAGTATTTAAAAAAAAAAACCCTAGAAACTAATGAAAATATACAAAACTTCAATCAAACAAACTAACATGATAAGACCAATAAAATAAGAAAACGAAAGAAATATTGAAGAAAAAGGAATACCAAAAATATATGAAAATTATATAGAAAATGTATGGAATTTTTTTCTGGGAAGTGATTGATATTGGAGTAATTATAATTGCAGGAATTTTATTCTGCCTACATGTACGCATATATTATTATACGTATGTACATATGTGTCAAACATCTAAGACACTTGTAGCCTAGATGTATGCAAGTGTGCATACATAACAACATGCATACGTCGGCAAAATAAATTTTTAATTAGAATGGAGAAGTGATTGATATTGAAGTTATAAAAATTATAATGATTAAAAAAATGTATGAATTTGTTTGTTTTTTTTTTTTTTGTAGGGAAAATTGAAGGAATGAGCTACTCGCAAAAAAAAAAAAAAAAAAAAAAAAAAAAAAAAAAAAAAAAAAAAAGCTCTTTCAAGAAAACCACTTTTTATTTTTGTTGAAGGCAACTTAAGTAAAGGTTTTACCCCGCTAATTTTGACAAGGGAAATGGTAATGGAGATAATACTTTGTGGATAAGGGTAAGCAGCCGGAGAAGCCAACATGCCCTTTCATTCTTTTAATCTTTTAGATCTTTTTTTTAATTCTTTTGTTTTTATTTTTCTTTTATTTCATGAAATGAGGGTAAAATAGTCACTTTGTAAGCAGCCAAAAATAAGACCTTCTGTGCATATTGTTAGAAAATTGGGAACCCGTAGCCTTAAAAAAAGATTAAGGGTGAAATTATTATTTTTTGCAAAGGTTAGGACTTTTTGTGAAATTTACCTGCAAAATAATTAATTTGGAAAAATGCCTCAAATTTTGCTCTTATTGAAAAAAATAAATAAATAAAGATTCTAAATTATAAAATATTTTGTAGTATCGCATTAAAAGAGATAAAACAATTAATCTTCAATTCATCTACGAAAATGAGAACTATTGGGTTATCCATTGGTTCTGTACATGTGTTTTCCTAATTCCTTAGTCATGCCATTAATTAATCATCCAAATTCAATTTAGTAACATTAATTCATAAAAGAGGAATTTTATGTACAATTTAAAAACAAAAATAATTTAGTAACATGTCAATAATGATTTTTTTTTTTTTTGGACAAACTCAACACACACCCCAACCGTAATCAACACACCATACCACAAAATCATAATAATTTCATGATACGTGGAATTGATATATAAGTTGCAGCACACACACATCAAGCGGCGATGTGAGATCCAAAGATCCAGTCCGGACCACCACGAACTCGCAGCGCCATGACTCACGACCCCCGACCCCGCAGCACCGGACCCCAACTGACAACTCCACTATCACTAAATAATAATGGGAATACAATATTTAACTTCTCAAGATTCTTGCCAACAGGTATCCACACACTACCACAATCACGCAACAACGTCAGGAATAATATTATTAACACCACAAATAACTCATCTAACAATAAATGGAATCCAATAATCAAGAATAAGAGATGAAGAAAAAATATCACCTAGCCCGTTCTAAAAATTAACTTGGAAAAAATCACCACTTAAAGAAGTCAAACATAGTATAAAACGTCAAAAGACTCCGTTTCAAGCGATACACAAAAAGAATTTTTCCTTCAAAAAATTCCTCGTCGCCGTGCGTGAATTTGTCTCTGTTTTCATGTGTCTTCTTCCTGGCGGCCACAAGACACGAAATTTTCTAAGAAGATAAATAAGGCTTAAGAGCCTTATCCTAGTGTGGCATGAATCTAATAAAAGCAACCCCACATTATGTGGGGCTACTTTTGTTAGATTCGTGCCAAATAAGGGTAAGGCTCCTTTATAAGGAGTCTTATCTAGCTTTGTAGAATGACTCTTCTGTTTGCGTTTTTCGTACTGCCACATGCCTAGTTTCTGCCAAAGACAAATATATTTATAGACCACTAATTCTTGATCTCCAAGCAACCTAATTTTATTGGACCAACATATCATGGGCTGGATCCATTAGCCCAACAATCTCTCCCTCTAGTTTCCGAGAAAGGTATCCCAAACTTCAAGTGTTTTACTTGGAATACATACCGGCCTGGTCAGTACAAAACTCAAGCTTCTACTTGGTAAATCATTTTTGACAATATATCAGCAATGTTCTTGTCAGTGTGTATATTTTCTAACTGTAAAAGCTTCTCGTTAACTGTTTCACGAATCCAATAATACATGACATCAATGTGTTTGGTGTGAGAATGATATGTAGAGTTCTTACTCAACTCAAGAGCACTCTAACTGTCACAATAAATGACGTACTCACTTTGCTTCAACTTGAGCTCATCAAAAAATTTTTTCAACCATATCACCTCTTTGTCTGCTTTTATGATAGCAACATAATCAGCCTCTATTGTAAATAGAGCTACACATTTTTACAATTTAGACTGCCAACAGGCAGCTCCCCCTGCAAAAGTAAACAAGTAGCCAGATGTAGATTTTCTACTGTCAAGATCACCTGCCATATCTACATCTGTATACCTGTCAAAATTGGCTGAGCTCCTCAAAAACCTAAACAGAAATTAGAAGTTCCTCTGAGATACTGCATAATCTATTTTACTGCTTCTCAATGCTCCTTGCTCGGATTAGACAGAAATCTGCTTACCACGACAACTGCATGTGCACTATCAGGACGAGCACAAATCATAGCATACATCAAACTACCAAGAGTTGAAGAATAAGGAATAGCCTCTATTTTCTTCTTTTCCTCATCATTCGAAGGACTAGATTTCTTGGTCAGTTTGAAATGAACTCTAAGAGGTTAGCTTACTGGCTTAACCCCTTTTCATGCCGAGCCTTTCAAGTACCTGCTTAATATAATGTGCCTGTGATGACCACAACTTCTTAGATTTTGTCTCGAACAATCTCCATGCCCAAAATATGTTTAGCTGACCCCAAATCTTTCATATCAAAAGATTTGTGCAAGGAATCCTTTCATTTCTTTATCAATCCTACATCCTGGCCAACTATGAGCATATCCTCAATATAAAGTAGCAAAATAATGAATTTATCACCTAGAAAAGATCTGAAGTAAACACAAGAATCTGTAGTGGTCCTTGTGTATCCCTGGCTTATCATAAAAGTATCAAACTTTTTGTACCGCTGTCTTGGTGCTTGCTTTAGGTCATACAGACTCTTCTTTAATTTACATACAAGGTGTTCTTTTCCCTTCTGCTCAAATCTTTCTAGTTGTACCATATAAATCTCTTCATCCAAATCACCATGAAGAAAGACAGTCTTCACGTCAAGTTGTTCAATTTCCAAGTCTAAACTGGAGGCTAAACCCAAAACAACTTTGATGGATGTCATCTTTACCACATGGAAGAAAATTTTATCAAAATCAACACCATGTTTCTACCCAAAACCTTTCACAACTAAACGAGCTTTATATTTCAACAAGCTACCATTGCTATCGCTTTTGATTTTGTACACCTATTTATTTATCAAAACACCTTTACGAAGATTTATCAACTCATAGGTGTCATTATTCTTCAAAGAAGTCATCTCATCTACCATGGCTTTCATCTAATGGGATTTGTCTTTATGACCCTGAGCTTCCAAATAACTTTCTGGTTCTCCATCCTCAGTGAGCAAAATATAATCAGACTCAAGATACTAGGTAGATGGTATGCGCCCTCTTGTAGATCTTCTTGGTTCTCTCATTTCTCCTTCAACAGAAGTATGTTCCTCCTGATCACTAATCTGATCAACTAGAATGTTATAATCAATTGTATCATCATCAGTAGGAGATGTATGACTACCAATGCTAGGCTGAAATGCTAAAGAGTTACCAGGTATAAAACCAGGAACAACTGGATTCATCTCCTTAGGTTGTTCGATGATCGGAAGACCTCAATAGTCTAATCTTCATAAAATACTGCATCTAGCTGCCTATTCTTTAGATCTCAAAAATCGTATCCAAACTGTTCATCACTATAGCTAAGAAAAATACAAGGAGTAACTCTGTCATCAAGCTTTGATCTTTGTTCCTTAGGCACGTGTATAAAGGCTTTACACTCAAACACCTTCAGATGAAAGTATGAAACATCTCTGTCTGTCTAAACTCTTTCTGGAATATCAGAAACCATGGAAACTGGGGGAGATCTATTAATCAAATTGCAAGCAGTTTGAACTGCTTTGCCCCGAAATGTCTTAGGAAGCTTAGCTGTCTTCAATATGTATCTGACTTTGTCAAGAATGGCACGGTTCATTCTTTCTGCCACATCATTATACTGAAGAGTTCCTGATTCTGTATACTCATATTGAATCCCAAATCTTGAGCAACACTCTCTGAACCCATATGAAGTGTATTCCCTACCACTATCTGTTCTGAGGCCTTTCAAACACTTCCCTGTTTTCTGTTCCACCATAGTATGAAACTACTTAAAACACTAGAGTACCTGATCTTTACATTTTAGAAGATAGACCTACAATTTCCTAGAAGCAGAATCAACAAATGTAACAAAATATTTGTTTCCACCCAAAGCTGCTACATTACCAGAAGAGCACACTTCAGAATGCACAAGATCTAAAATATTCTCTTTTCTTTTAAACGTGCTAGAAAAGGAAACTCTAGTTTGCTTACCTAACAAACAGTGATCACATATGTCTAGGGACGTATCATTGGCTAAAGAGATAATTGCTTTCACAGCTAGAACCTGCAAACCTATTTCACTCATGTGACCAAACCTCTTATACACATAATTAGGAGATTTCATTCGAATAATGGGTACATATAGATGTTTCACATCTATAATTAGGAGAAGCAACTAAAAGATATTTCATTGGTAATGTATGCACTGAACAAAGAAATATGAGATTAAAACTTATTGCTTAATGAAATCCAGCGCTATAAGTCTCTAGTAAAGAATTTTAACTCTTCATTATGTGCAACCTACACTAAGATCAAGGAATTATTAATTGAATTTCAAACTGGTGTTACGGAATGCATCTATGTCTTACAATTTATAGTTAGATAATTAAAGCCAAGACCTTTAAGAAATGTCACATAATGGAAAAGTTATAGTATATGTAATCTTTAACAATTTAAATATTAAGAAAACATATACAAACATCCTTGAATGCATAACAAATCAAATAAATATTCATTGATTTATATTAATAAGACAGTAATATGAATATAATGGTTACTAAGAACTATAAAAAGATATGTTTAAAAAACAACTATTATTTTTACTATTTGAAATAATAAAAAATGGAAATAGTTTATAGAACATAACGTCGTCGAGGATCTTATTAACTCCCTCCAATCAGTCTTTTTTTAGAAAGTTCTATTATAGTCATTTCATATCACAAGAAATGGCGCACAAACTGCTCAATTCACTATAACTGATATTGAAAAATCGAATCCCCAGCTATTGAAGTATCATATTTAATTGAACTTATAAGCCATATAAATTGAAAACCTAGTAGTTAATTTCATAAAACTTACCTTATAAGTGAAAGTACCAATGAGTCATACACTTATTTGGATAAACATATATGAATAATTGCAATGACAAAACTATAAATACTCTCTCACAAAACTTAATACAAAATATAAAAAAAGAAAATTTAGACTTATATTCAAGAGACTTGCAGAACATACTCCGCCACTCTTGATTCTCCGTAAATTGTTGCTTTTTATTGACTTTACATGAATCATCCTAATTTGATAAACCTTCAAAAGAAATAATATAAATATCTAAGTTGCATAATATAACGTTCTTCAAAATTATTAACTTCATCAAGTCTAGAATATTAACATCAATTCCCAGTATTAGTCATGCAATGCAAAGAATAAACCACCAACAAATTGAAATTGAAATATAACAATAATTGTAGAGGGACAATGAAATTAAGATGCACATGTAGAATACCTCAAGTCAACAACCTCACTTGAGCATTAAAATATGTGACTTATTTCAACTTATACAAATTTTAAAAACGTCTTTAAATACAATATTTGAGTCTAGACCCACTATATCTTATATTTCGATATCGACTTAGTCATTGACCTGGTAAACTCAATATTTTTAAAAGTCTTATCATCAACTCAGTCGTAGTTTTCAATATTGACTCGGTCACTGAACGGTGACTGTGCTGGGTTAATAGGTTTATAGTTCAACCGATGGATTATTGCTAACCCCTTGCCAATTCAAGTATATGTGGTTAATAATAATATTTTTTTCAGTGAAAACACGTGAAACTAGTGATATATAAATGAAAATTGCTAAAAAAAGATAATAAGAGTTGAGACAATTGTTTAAAAGTTACTTCTTGACATGTAGGTCATGAGTTTAATAATTCACCATTAGATTTGTAATAATATTTTTATAAAAAATGACAACTAAGTGGGCCTTACACATGTTTTGATTTAGAAAATTATCTTTCATTGCAATTTTTTGTATGCAATAGAGTCATTGTAGTTTAAACATGAAGTCGGCCATAGATTTCAAAATTGCCTCTGTAACACTCACAGCTGTTTTTGTAAATCCTTCCATGTTATATTATGGAATAAATATTGATTATCTTTAAAAATTTTCCCAAGGAATAAAACACAAGTGAACCAAAAATTCTAGATCTTTGATCACGAATTATTTTCATTAAGCTTAAATATATAAAGTAAATTTTGAAATATATATACATTAGTAATTAATTTAAATATAATTATAACATCCTCGAGGATAATCTTATTCAAGAATTCGTTGTAAAATTTTAACTTGTAAAATTTATATATATATATATATATATATATTAAGAGTATTTAAATCAGGAGTAGAAGACAAACAATGTTAGAAGACAAACAACGTTTATTTATATAAAATCTACTTTACTATTGCAAAGCAAGAATAAATTAATAACTTAATATAGTCATAACCTTTTTAAATGTCCTTGTTGTTGACCCATGCACCACGATCAAGGCCCTAAGACACAATTACCTGTTTATCTCAGAGTTGCCAGCAACCCGTCATTTGCATTCTAACACCTACAATGCAAAATTATATGAGCTAACGCTCAACAAGTAATGATATACATGATCATCATGTATATGATGTCAATTAAATGATGAAGATAAGGTTATGCCACGAAGCATGCAGGGCCCCAAACCCTTATATAATATACTGTACGAGCTCAACATCACTCAAATGCACACATACTAGGGTCCACGTGAGTCCATCGTCAAGGAATCACTACAAGTACAAAATTCAATTCACAAATAATAGGCCTGACCTATGTCCACCAAGCCCCCAAACACTCATTTGTTGGTATCTCAGATGGTATATCTACTCAAATGGCTACACTACTCAGCTTCCAGACACCTACCCGATGGAACATCTAAAGTGGTATATCTCCGTAGACAGTAAATAAAATACGATATCACCATATATGATTCACACAACCGTCATTGGCTCACAACCCAATGTTCTTCATTCCACATACATATTCTCATATGTAACATCATGCTAAATAAGCACTGTGTATGGCATATGAAGAAGAAAAAGTTTAATTTCACATATGGTCCTTGATCTTTACACTTCTGATTACTTGGGTCCTCAACTTTTTTTACTCCAATGCCATAAGTCATCAACATTTCACAAATTCGCTCATAAGGTCCCTATTGACATTTTTTTCCTTTGTTTTTAGATTAAAAAAATAGCTAAAAATAATAAAAAATAAAAAAGAAAAATAATTTTTCCCACCTACTTAGCTAGACACTCGTTCTATCCATATCCCTAACTTGACTGAAAATGACAAATGCCTGAAGTATTTTTCTTTTTTGAGAAAGCCCTCTTTTTTCCTGGCATGTTTAATAGTAGTCGGAGGAGTGAGAAGCAAAATGTTGGTCTCTTTGTTTACTTTCTAAAATAACTACCGGAGTTTGTCATTTACGGTTGAATTAGGATGAGTAATTCGATAGGTAGGGTGGTAAGAAATTATTTTTGTTTTTTCTTTTTCTTATTTATTATTTTTTAATTATCTTTTATTTAAAAAGTAAACATTATTAAAGAAAAAAATGTAAGACGTAAGGATTAAAGACCTATGTGTAGATTTATGAAGAGTTGGGGACCTATAGTGTTGAAAAAAAGAATGGAGATTCAATTGATACAATAAGCAAAGGTTGGGCACCATATGAACTAATTACCCAAAAAATTGTCTTTTTACAAGTGAATTTGTAGTAAAAAAGCCGAGAAAATAACAATAAATGAAAGGGTAGCTAAACATTTGACTATTTTAGTTTGTGAAAAAATATTTGACTATTTTAGTTTCTAGAATAATTAATTTTGAAGATGAAGTGATTCAAATGGGACAAGATGTTTGTTTGTTGAATATATTAAATAAAATGTTTTTCTAATAAATGTCTATATGTGATAGTGGACATTGTGTGAAGTGGATCTACCATTGTAAGCTCAAGTGGAGCACTGATTATTAATAAAAATTTTACTAGTGTTTGACAACTTGAAAGGATTATAATCTGGATTATAATCTGTCACACGTCATTATTTTATTTGTTTCACTTTTTTTGAAAAATCAAAAAATAAAAGTCAAGCTGTAATTGTTTACTTTTTACAAAAACAACCAATAAAATAATATCACGTCACAAATTATAATCCATATTATAATCCGATGCAGCTGCCAAACACTTTAGAAAGTTTTTAGACACTAGATTTCGCAGAAATTTTCTAATAAGGTAGATAAGACCCCTTTTAAAGAAGTCTTACTCTAATGTGATATGAATCTAACAAAAGCAGCTCTATATAATGTGGGACTACTTTTGTTATATTCGTGTCAAATAAGCGGTAAGGCTCCTTAAAAGAGTCTAAGCTAGTTTTGTAGAAAGACTTAGATTTCGTGTATTAACAATACTAGATAATAATGAGTAACGATACTAAACAACAATAATATAGCATCCGCAGAAATAAACATCATTAAGTCACTATAATAACATATCACCACCTCAATATAAACATGTCACTACGACTACAAGTCACATGAGGTGTTTGATCAAATTCACCAATTTCACTCTAAGTGGACTAAAATGAAGCATTTCACCCCCAAGTCATTGCAATACTTCAACCTCCTTGAGTTCCAACTAGAAGTGTTCGTCCCGGCCTTGGATAATGCCTGCCAACGTTGAACTTAATAATCCGACGATACTGAGATGCCATTTTGTTAAACTAAAAGCTATCGTCCTAGGTAAATATCACCATAGATATGAACATAAAGATAACTATTGAACCCGTAAATTCGGAATCTCTAATAGACACCCAACAAGAACCACCCAACAACTTCTATTAATTTTCAATGACAAAACCAAACTCATACATCCATATAAACAAGAAATTATCATATATGTATATATATATGCATGGTGGCTATTGTAGATTTCAACTTTATACTAATAATTTTACTAAATATATATTTGTGACTATTTTATGAGCCATATGTTAATTCTACATTTAATGTTCCTTATATATATTGTCAAAAAGTTCATATAGATATTACAATTGAACTCAAATAAACTAATTTAAATGTAATGGGATGTTGAGAAAAATTTAAAAACAATAAAGTAAAATTTTTACTTTACGTTTTTAGTACAATTTTATGAATTTTTAATTTACTCTCATTTGTTTGATCTTTAATTTGACATCAATGTTGCATATTTTTTGATTTCAAGATAATATTATAATTATCAAAAGAATGAAAATAAGTGGAAATTCCTTTAAGTATAAATAAGCAAACAAGCCACAAACACCCCCCCCCCAACCAACACAAAAAAAAAAGAAAAAAAAGAAAGAAGGAATTAGCCGACCAAAGTAGGAATAGTAACACCTTTTTACTCTTTTATATATGGGTAAATGTCACTATTAATCCCCAATCTTTCAACTTTTACACAATTTTATCCACATTCTTTTTTCCTCACCTCTTGAGTCCCTAACCTTTTATCTAAAAGTTGAGTTTCGTCCTTCCGTCAAATTTCCATCAACTTTTCCGTTTAAACCTATAAAATGACAATTTTACCCTTATACTCTCAAAAGATTGGGGACCAAATGTGAAAATAACCCTATATATAAAAAGAAATTTGAAAAAAAGGAAATTGAAAATTAAAAAAAAATATATAAATAAATATTATTGAAAAAAAACAAATATCCGCCCACCCCAACATCTTTTTGTTCTCCATTTGCATTTCAACATGTATTCATTTACGAAAAGCCTGACATAATTAATATTTATTTTTACATATTTATAAGGAGAAAATATGATACAAATACTTATTTCTACCATATTTTAGTTTTATAATTTTAATAATTATGATAGCTTGTACCAAATTATATTTTTACTTTAAAAATTTCATTATGAAAGAAGTTCAGATTTTCTAACAAAAAAAACGTATCACCTTATAAAATACAATTACATATATTTCCATAATTTTAAAGAGCACAAGTAATTTTTGTTAACATATCACATCATTATGAGCACGGGGTAATACTTAAATCAAAGATTCAAAAAAAAAAAAAGAAACAAAAACTTGTCTTTGCACTAATAAGGAGTTAATTATCCGTCATGTCACTGTAATTTCAAAAAATTATCTCAAATGTCATTGTACTTTAAAATTTACACTACAAGAAAACGGGAGTTTTACCCACACATGTAAGTGTAAGTAAAAATATGGTTATGTGTGACTAAAAACATTTACGCACATATAATGTAAGTGTCAACAAGTGTAGCTATCGGTCCGTAGAAGAAAGTTCTTACCTACACACACACACACACACATATATATGTGTGTGGGTAAATGTTATACTTTTACCTACACATATATGTAAGTAAATATTGCCATATGTGTGGGTAATGGAATTGCCACATATGCAATGTTGACATAGATGATGATGTGGACGATGACGTGGTGCATGATGTGGTAGGACTAGATGGTGACGTGTCATATGATGTGGACGGTGATGTGTCATATGACGTGTTTGCTAATGTTGATGATGATGTGGATGCTGATGTGTTATTTATTATGTGTGTGCAAAAAATAAGACTTTGTGTGGGTAAAAATAAGTATATTGTCTAGATAACGATATATATGCATCGGTAAAGGTTTATTAATGTGTGGGTAAAAGAAATTAAATATGGTAATTAGTTTATTCACGTGCGAGTAATAATTCGCCTTTTTTCTTTTTTTTTTTTCATTTACATCTATAGATGATACATATAAAAAATTTGTAAAATTATAAAAAAAAAAAAATTTGTAACCAAAAAATTTACATAATGGTTGAATAAATATTCCAAACACCAAAGAAATTAGACATGTATTCATATCACAATGATGTCAAATGGAAATTGCAACATCCTAATAAAGTTAGAAAATAAGTTCAACAAAATTGAAAAGTAGTGTCACCGCAATTAAAGCCACATCGATAGTCTATAATTAAGTCGTTGTACGATGACCACCATCAATCTTTCTTTAGCTTTTTTCATCACCCTTCAAGCACCATGACCACAAGTAATCCCACGTACATTCAAACCTTCATCTATATTCCCATTATCAATTGTTGTGCCAATTGAAATTCATAGCGTGTGTAGTGCTGGAGATGAGTCTGTCAATTAAATTAGATAAGAAACAATTAACAAAAGCGAATTAAATACTTATAAAAAAATTGTCAAACAAATTAAACAAAATTGTCAAACAAATTAAACGAACATATTATCATAACAAGTTTGTGATTTTATAACCAATTTGTGGCTCTACTAATATAAGTCGGTGTATAATTGAATGTAGACAACAAATAATTCAGAAAAAAAAATCTTATAGTAACAAATTTAAAATACATACATTTGCCTAGTCAATAGAAGACTAATTTAAAATACATATTATGGTTGTAGATACATCTGGGGGAAAAGTTCAAATAAATTAACAAATTTAAGATAACATGAACATTGAACAACTGCAAACAAATATGAACAAGAAAATAAATTATTAAAATTGACTAAGGAAAAGCAGTGCTCAAGTCAAGTATTACCCGTGTTCAAAGACTAACCGCCCTGGGAAGTTTGGAAACTCAAATGAACAAAAACTCTTTTTTTTGCCCCTGAAGGAACAAAAACCCTTGTTTAATCATAAAGAAAGGGGTGTCCAACTATGCATTAATCATAATTTCCTAATAACCATTATACCATATTTAGATTGAGCATAATTGTAGAGCCACCTTAAAAGATGACCATTTCCAATTATGTCCCCAGTCCGGCAGTCCCCACTTCCTAATTTATGTAGTAATTTCTAAACAGATTCTTCACCATTGATAAACACCCAAATTATCAGCTATTAGACTTATTAAATTAAATTTCTTGAGATTCATTAGCTTTATTTTGGCTATAAATTCCTCCCATTGCGAGCCATCGCTGTCCACAAAACCAGCACTGTGCTTTCCACCAAAAGTACTGTACAAATTCTTGCAATGTCTTCTACCTCCTAAGGTTTACACGCAGCAGCAGAAGCTGATGAAAATGGAAGTGAAGGTAACCAACACAGAAGCAATCAAGCAATTATAAACTAATCTTAGGAAATCAAATTTCAATTAACTAAACCCAGGAGTCCATAGTGCTCTAGCAAGGTCTTAGATCAGTTTGTGAAAATTCTCTTTATTTCCTTTTGCAACGGATCTTACATTCCAAAAAACACTCAAGAAATGGCTAAAGACAAAGAAGCATAGAACTAAAATGTAACAAAGTAAAATAAGAGTTGCTGATTTCCCACTAATTTTTGCTACATAATGAATCAGATGCAAACAATAATATCATCCAGAAAAATTTGTTCGAGTCTCCTGCCTCTGTTAGCAAACCAACCCGCCACCTTGTTTGCCTCTCTCATTACATGTTTGATAATACTTCTTTGATAGCTATACATGAACATATTAATACTATTGAATACTCAAAGTTAGGCCCCCACTGCATTGCTAAATCAATCAATCAATTGATGAGCAACTTTAGAATCAGATTAGTGTCAATTTCAGTTTGATAGAGCCATTTTGTTATACAGATTTTAATTCCCACTAAAATAGCCTTTAGTTCAGCCTCTACACAGGAAATAAAAGGGCAAAATCACAAAATGTACTAACCTTAGAAATTGACGGGAATAGAGGAATAAGCACCAAAACCCTTCTCATTCAATGACCGACTAACTATGATATGCCATAACCTTACAACGTAACTATAATAAATCTTTATTGTCCAAATTGTGTGATATTTCAATAAACATCAGAGAGATAAAGAAACAAGCTTAAAAAATCAAACAAGAATCAACCAATCATGTTGTTTGAATAATATGTGACTACACATGGAATGCGAACACATGGAATGCGATAAACATAAGATAGACTAGTAGAAAAATAAGATAGCAGCACACATCACAACAAAAGAAACAATAGTACAGAAATATTAGCTAATTAATTAACAATGTATACAATAGATGTAATAGATTATGATCACTCTGGACAATAATAATTGAAAAATAACAAGGAAAGATTTGAAATATAAAAGAGTCAAGGCCTTGTCAAACTAAACAAGCAACAAGGTGCAAGGACAAAGCTGGTTAACACCCGCAACATATGTCAAGATTTATATTGAGAAGAAGCACAGAAAAATAAAAAATATACATACCACCATGTTCAATACAAATCCTCGCGGAAATGACGAAAACACAACCTTAGAAGCATTTAGAAAAAGAAAGGAGATTAATCACAACAGGAACCCACCGGAAAGAGAATTAGAGAAAATAACATATAAAGATGGAGGGCATCATCATCACTTGTTTAGAGAGGTAGAGGGAATAAGGAAACGTAAAGAAAAGCCAAGATAATATTCATAACCAAGACACAATACTTTCACTTACCTACAAGTGAAGAAACGTTAAAGAACCTGTGGCATTTTATATGAAATACGAAGTAGACAAATTAGGTAGTAAAGAACTGCAAGGTCTACATCAAGCCACCCTATTAAATCATATATTTCTGCTCAAACGTCACATAACACAAACTGCAAACTGTCAAACCAAAAATAAGAAATGAATAACTACAAATATAGTTGAAGGAAGAAAGGACGAGGTTTCTCCATGACATAATACATGAACAATCTCAATGGAAGGAAAATATCATCATTCCATTAGTATCCTAAGTTTATTTCACCAGAAAAATTTCCGCGTGCAGATGAAAATCCTAAAGAGCACCTCCACACATACTTCAAACAATAAGAATGAACCTAAGGAGTAGCACCACATAGACAAACTATAGGTTTGGGAGGAACAACAAAGGTACGGATAAAAACATTGGCATAGAGAGCCCCTTGAACCAAGTCAGAGAAACTGTGGAATATTAGAATATTTGTAAAGTATCCTTTACCCAAAGACTCCTTCCTACACTTTGAAACATAAATTAACTACGACGAAACATTAATGAACTGCCAAAAAAGGAGAAAACACACACCCATTTTCCCATTAATATGCAATAATCTTTGACCACATATGAAGAAATACCAAAGAAACTCACATTCGGTGCCAATATAAGAGTGAAGAATGGCATTCAAGGAATAGAAGAAGGAACAAAACTTCAAAACTAAACTCAACAAACAATGTAAAAACTTCACAGCCACATCTCGGGGCCACTTAACATATAACTGAATTGAAGCAAAATACTACAAAACTTCCTCAATTTTTTTTTAATGATCTTTAATTGTTGATATTTCCCAAATTAAATGAGGAAAAGTAATACAATTAGAATCAAATAGCAGGAAGAGTTGATCAAAATATATTAGATAGACAATGTAACGGGATAATCCTATCTAAAAAGGCCAAAAAAATTAGTAATCAGTAAATTCAATCCGAATTCTATTTCTTGAATGCAAACCCTCTAAAATATAGGGAAAAGTCTTGACTGCAGAATATAGCATAATCATACAATTGGTCAAGTTCCATTTCGTCAAAAACAATCAATTTAGATAAAGAGCTAATCTTACTGAATCTTGGCCAACTATAATAATACATATATATTCTCCATTAGGAAATTCAATTAAAAAAAACACATATTCAGAAACGCAGACACAGAGAATGTCTGATGAACAAAAAAAAGCAGCAGCCATACGTATAATTGGGAATTAAGAATTTAGGAATCAGGGTTAGCTTACCTGAGGCTTTGGCTGCTATGCTGTGTTGCGCGAGTGACTGCCGACCGGTGACCAAATGGGAGACTCGACGGACGAGACAACGACGAGAGGTAGAGCTATCGGACGGCGACCGTTCACCAGTTCATTTGAGACTCAGGCGTTCGGATTGAAGGTTTTGTTTCAACTCCTCTCCCCACTTCCAAGCGTTCGACTGATTTTTCTTTTTCTTTTTTTATTTTTATTTATTTTTTTTAAGCGTGGGAAGGGAAATCACTAGCCAGTATTTGGAGGAAAGTGAAAAATTGGGTGTGGGGTTAGGGCCAAGGTTTTTGGGCCTGGGGTTAGATTCATTTATGTGACTATGGGGTTGTTTGAATTTATTTATTTTCTGCATTTATAAATCTATCTATCATGATTTAACTGTTAATTTAATAACTACTCAATAATCACCACATATTTTAAATTTTAATTAGATATCCACCACTCATTTTCACTCATTATAAATTTCCTTTATAAATTGAAAAAATAAAGAGTTTGAAACAAGTTCTATGAGTCCACGTCATCAAGCGATTGTATAGATTAATTTTTTTGTATATATATAGAAGTTATTATTATAAAAATTATCCATACATAAATTATATTTATTTATTTTTATAATTATGTATGAATAATGGTTTTGCGATTACCTTCTAAGTTTTCATGTTTGTGCTCCACGTTGAGTCCATATTAGTCATCGGTACAAAAGCTTTTTAAATATTTTTTTATTCTTCTACTTTTTTTTAAGGTCCAACGTAAATTTTTTTGAAAAAGATTCCATATAATTTTTTATGATTTTGTTAAAAAAATAATAGCTCAAATGAGTTTCAATGATTTTTTTTTTAAATATAGAACAATATGATTGTTAGTGTTCAAAAAAGTTGGTGTAACTTTTGTATACAGAATCCGTTTTGGGCCATGACACCAACTTTTAGGTTAGCTCGATGAGATGAATTGAACTAGTTGTTTTGCCATTATTGCTATCATATTTTCCCAAAATTATATTGCGTTTTTTGATTTTTAGTCAGTTATTTGCTTTACGTATTTAGTTTTATTTTGTTCCAAACAATTCTTGTGGGTCTGGGTCATTAAGAGTTGATAGCTCATGTGAACATTCTATTTATCTCCCCTTTCATGCATTATAGGGTTCTCGATTGCATTTGAATAAGAAAAAGAGAGTTGTTTTGTTTAGCTGAATATATTTTTCGTGTGGTGCGTTTTTGAGAATTGTTGAGTGTAAGTGCACATACATTAACATAGATAAAGCTTTAAGAATTAACCACACATAAAAAAAAATTCATAATTATGCGTCCCTAATATAGATATGGCTTTAAAATTATCCTGCAAGTTATGATGACTGCGCCACATCATAACCATGTAGGTAGTACATACATAAAATTTGAAAAATTACCCGCACATAAATAATGTTTATGATTATGTGTGGGTATTGTAAATTTGGTTTTACAATTATCTAGCCAAGTATGCAATTGGTGTATTCAAAGTTTAGAGAATTGCCCACACATAAATAATATGTATGATTATGTGTGGATAATGCAAGTAACATTAAATGCTACGTCAATTTTATTAAAAAATTATATAATCTCACCAATTTCTAAAATGTGGCATTTTTCCCACCAATTTAAATATAGCTAAAAATATTTACCTACATATAATAAACGTCAAATAACAAATCAAGTACATTTATTAAATTACCCATACATATTAAAATTATGTGTGGCTAAATACCCACACATAGAATGTGCTGCTATTTTATGTGTGGATAAAAGACCTAATTTCTTGTAGTGTTACCCGAAATGCAATTGTACTTTTAAAAAGTTATCTCAAATGTCATTGTACTTTAAAACTAATCCGATATGCCACTGAACTTGTGAAAGTGTTATCCTGTTTGCCACCCCCATTAAAAATGTAACAGACTTGATGACATGGCTAATAGAATTTACCACGTGACATCTTTACCATTATTTTTTAACCCGATATTTACATATTGGCAAATGAGATAATATTTTCACGAGTTTAGTGGCATATGAGGAAAGTTTTATAAAGTACAATGGTACTAAAACTTTATAAAGCTTTACAAAAATTTCCTCATATACCACTAAACTCCTAAAAATGTTATCTTAATTGCCACTTGGTCAACACTCCGTTAAAAAAATAACAGTTAAGATACTATGTGGTATATTCTGTTAGTCATATCATCAAGTCAATTACATTTTTAACAGAGGTGGCAAACGGGATAACACTTTCAAAAGTTATGTGGCATATTGGGTGAGTTTTAAAGTAAAATGGTATTTGAGATAACTTTTTGAAAGTACAGTGGCATTTCGGGTAAATTTTAAAGTACAATAGCATTTGAAATAACTTTTTAAAAGTACAGTGGCATTTCAGGTAGTTAACTCCATTAATAAAAGTGTGGTGTAATAATTAACTAATTATAAAATAATGTGTGTGAATATACTTTTTCTTTAAAATATAATGACAGTGATGTAATGATGATGATAAATTACAACCCTTTCTTCCCCATATATAAATGAATATATGGTAGAAATAAATATTTCTATTATATTTTTTTTCTTATAAATATTTAAAAACAAATATTAATTCTGTCAGACTTTTCGTAAATGAATACATGGTGAAATACAAACAGAGGACAAAAATATGTTGGGGTGGGCGGATATTTGTTCTTTTTCAATATTATTTATTTATATATTTTTTCATTTTTCAATTTCCTTTGTTCAATTTTCATTTTATATGTAGGGTTATTTTCACATTTGGCCTCCAATCTTTTGAGAGTATAAGGGTAAAATTGTCATTTTATAGGTTTAAATGGAAAAAGTTGATGGAAATCTAATAGAAGGACGAAACTCAACTATTATATGAAAGGTTAGGAACCCAAGAGATGAGAAAAAAGAATGTGGACAAAATTGTATAGATGTTGAAAGATTAGGGACTAATAGTGACATTTACCCTTTATATATTTAGGGTAGGGATAGGATTAGGGTAGGGTATGATAGGATTAGGGTAGAATATATTTAGGGTTAGGATATTTAGGGTAGGTTTAGGATTAGGGTAGGAGATTAGGATTAGGGTAGGATTTATTTTCCTTTTTTCACCATCATCTTCTTTTGGCCGGCTATTATATCAATACTTATTATTTATATCACATGTCTATTTTGTCATTTTTTTATCTATGTTTTATCCATAGTTGCTGCATGTGTTTTAGGGTGCTTGTTTTCAATTATAATCATTATGATTATAACAAGTATTTATTTTTTTCTAACAGAAACGGATTTGACAAAAACTCCGGTCAAAAAATCCAAATGTTAATGAAACTTGTGAACAAATATTGGCCCGCCACAAGTGCTTTTAGATTAAATATTCAAAGAATGGGGCCCATATAATTCAAAAACGGCCGCGTGTCAATTTTCTTAAATTTCAAGGGAGTAATCATGCTAAATTATAACATGAAAAAATTATAACTGGGGCCAAACGAGCACTTAATGATGGCTCAAGCAACCCCAAGTCAAATCATGTAATGTATAGAGTTATTCTATACATACCAAGTTGCTGCATGTGTTTCAATGACGTGTACACATACAGTTTTTTTTTTTTAAATGTCACTGACACTCCTCTTTTCAGGGGCCCCACCTTATACGGAGAATGATCATGTTCAACAACTTCAGAGAAAGCAGGTGACGTGACTATATTCGTCACAAACTCGATGATTTTTCAAAAGTGACCGACACATGTCCTATAATTTTTTACACTGAATATAAAAACAAACAAAAGGCCAAATCATATGGCTGCTAAGTGGAGGTGGAGGTAAAAGAGGGGAGAGATTATAAGGAGATAATTATTTAAATGGATAATTTTTAAAAAGGTCAAATTTAAAAAAGCAATTTTAAACATGGCTAACTTACAAAATTTATGTAAAAATGTCTATTTTTTATATAAAATTATATTATTGTCCTTAAGCAATTATTTTTCTTTATAACTATAAAGTTAAACTGTAGATCTCAACAGTTTATCTGTATATCTTGACATTTAATTACGATAATTCTCGACAGTTATTTGTATATCTATATAGTTGAACTGTAGATCTCGACAGTTACATACTATAAATCTAGACAGTTACGTTTCTCGACAGTTGAAACTCACACGTCGTCGTCGCGTGAGGCGAATGAATTCCAATAGCAGACAGGTGCAGTTTGCTTCGTCTCGCCATTTTGAGCAACTTTTCCTTTTGCACCGACATTGAATTCCTGCCCGATCGCTACAGATTTGACGATGAACGTGTGATGCAAGTCTTGATTTGGGGTTTCTTCAATTATGAAATTCTTAGTTCACGGGCAATTTGGGCGTTATTCAGCAAGTGTCAAGGAAGATTTTGATAGGTTCAATTACTTGGATTTGCGCTCGGATGAAGAGATCAAATATTGAGGCTTTAGAATTTGTATTAGAATTTTTGTTTAGGGGCAATTTTGTCTAAAAAATTGGAAAATGGACATTTTTGCTTAAGTTTTAAAAATGGACATTTTTCAACTTGATATATTAAAAGTGGCTATTTTTTGCAATTTGCTCTTATTTAAATTGAATAAGTGAATGGAAAAAAGTGTAGAAAAAAAGAGGAAAAATGAAAAAGAAAAGAGATATAGATAGAAATTCAAAAATAATAATAATATAGTAGTAAAAAAGTGGAGATGAATGTGTGGTTTTGGACTTTGATGTTGACCTTGAGAAAGAAAAGTGCAGATAAAGTGGTGTAGATGAGAGAAAAGTAATTAAAAGAAAAAAGAAAATTAAAAAAATAAGAGATATATATAGTCTACTTTATTATTATTATTTTTTTTTTTGTGTATGACCTTTTGATGAAGACCTCTCCTATTAGAGATGCTCTCATGTGAACCACCGAACCAATTTTAATGTTGGTAATAATCCTTCTAAAGAAACAAATTAGGTTCTAATATTAAAACTTGACGACTTACATGGCAGTGATGTAATGATGTAATGATGATTATTAGACATGTGATATAAATAATAAGTATTGATATAATAGCCGGCCAAAAGAAGATGATGGTGAAAAAAGGAAAATAAATCCTACCCTAATCCTAATCTCCTACCCTAATCCTAAACCTATCCTAAATATCCTAACCCTAAATATTTGTTTTTAAATATTTATATCTAATACAAATATGGGGAAGAAAGGGTTGTAATTTATCATCATCATTACATCACTGCCATGTAAGTCATCAAGTTTTAATATTAGAACCTAATTTGTTTCTTTAGAAGGATTATTACCAACATTAAAATTGGTTCGGTGGTTCACATGAGAGCATCTCTAATAGGAGAGGTCTTCATCAAAAGGTCATACACAAAAAAAAAAATAATAATAATAAAGTAGACTATATATATCTCTTATTTTTTTAATTTTCTTTTTTCTTTTAATTACTTTTCTCTCATCTACACCACTTTATCTGCACTTTTCTTTCTCAAGGTCAACATCAAAGTCCAAAACCACACATTCATCTCCACTTTTTTA